>CAJNOQ010009668.1:0-10072 GCA_905250885.1 Didymodactylos carnosus
TGTGTTTCCAAGGCAACGACGAGTCATCGTAATGATTCAACGTTTCTTTTACGTAGTTTTGCAACAAAAAGTGTCTTATTTTTAATCATATGCATACAAAATAGTTGTTTCGATCAGCATATCATGCATGACTGTTCGGTTTTGTGATCGCAGTTGGGAAATTGAATCTACTTCTCAGTTTTCTTGCGCTACAGATTCTTCACATGAAGGATTCGGTTGTAAATATATTGTCTGCGCATCAGAAAAGCGATGTGTGTTTTAATATATGCGAAAAAGACGATCGCTGTGGAAACGACTAAACCTAGACTATATCTTATTCTGAGTAATAAACAGTTAACCGCCTATTTCCCCGCTCGGGATATAACTTCGACTAAAATTTGTTAAACACTTTTGTTCGAAAAAATAGTTACCGGATGCTTGATAGACTTTTAATCAAACACCACAAAATCCAAAGTAGTTTTTCAACTGCTTCCTAATGATGAGGTTATTTTTTCCGATAACGTTGTCACTTTTCCCTTAATCGTTTATAAGACGAAATTTGGTAGTTTAGGCTGTCATTGAGCAGTTTAAAAACTGATGTTATTAGAGGTGAAATCTAAAGATTACACGAACAAAATACAAAGGAAAATTAAAGAAATTCATTAACAGTACCCCTTCATTTTACAAAAACTTTTGATTGCTTAGGAATAGGTGTCCTCTTACTATCGAAATAAGGTACGCACAAAAGGTCATGAAAGAAGTAATCAACGCTGAAAACATCTATCCCTATTTTCTCAGTTAAGGAAATGTTCATTCCATCACATCGCACAAAAGAGAAATACTAATTACTTGAAAAGCACAAAAAAGAAAATCAGCTATTACTGACAAGCATGATGAGTTTTTGAAAAAAAGATTCGACATTTCTCATTCTATCACTTCAAGATCCAATTCTGTTTCAAATGTTGGACAGAATCATGTTCTAACCGAACTTCATTTTGATTATGAAACATACGCAAAATATTCTTGTTATACCTAGTTGTTCTTCTTTCACACACTTCTGGGAGTGTCAACCGACTCACCCAAAACTTAATTATTTTGAGTTTTGAGCTGGAAAAAGGCGGTTTACTGAAGCATGGCCTTTGAGAGTTAACGCAATAAGTATCGCCTTTGGACTCTTCGATTGCCATAGGTTAGCCTTCAAAACACATTGTTTATAGCCAGGAAGACGTCAGTTTTCCGAATCTGACTCAAAGAATGAGTAAAACTGTCTTATTTAAATGTATCGCGAATAGAGAGAATTGGTCCAAGATTGTTGTCGCCTGCAAACCTCGATTGTTCGCAGCCGACCGATGATGATGATGATGATGATGATGAATTCGAAAAAATGAGTTTCAAGTAAAGAATCACAGAAGATACACTTCTAGCGAAAAGTGCAAACCTTCCTGCAAACAAAGGTCAGTCCAGTTTAAAGTCGAGTAAAAGGATTGCCGCAACATTGCAATAATACATAAAAAAATATTTTAAATAATATTTTACTCGTGTTTCATAATCAAAATGACGTTCGGTTAGAACATATTTCCGTCCAAAATTAGAAACAGAATTGGATTTTGAAGTGATATGATGAGAAATGTCGAGTCTTTTTTTAAAGACTCACTTTTGTGCGATGTGATGGAATGAACATTTTTGTAATCGAGAAAGAAAGAATAGATGTATCACGGGCATAAATGTATTACTGACATATTATCTGCTTTGATGGCGTCTATGACGCTGTGTGCGTACCCTACTCGCTGATAATTTATATAAGACTTTCGTTTGGTCTTGTCTCGATATGTCTTACAACTTTGCGCTTTTGTCTTTAACGATCATTACACTTTCGTTCTCATGCGTACAGCCAGGAAGACGTCAGTTTTTCGAATCTGACTCAAAGAATGCGTAAAACTGCCACATTTATTTCGAAAAATGAGTTTCATGTAAAAAGTCACAGAAAATGCTAGCAAAAAGTGCAAACCTTTTTGTAAATAAAGTTCGGTTCAATTCAAAGTCGAGTAAATATTAACTTGCCGTATCTTACATCATCAAGCAATGCATTTATTCCTCCGTTGATTCAGAAAATGTTACGGCTAGGACTTTGTGTTATCTATCACAGGAGAAGGAAACTGGTAAGAAGTTGAACTGTTACTGGTTTAGGCTGTCATTGAGTAGTTTAAAACCTGATGTTATTGGGAGTGAAATCTAAAGATTGCACGAACAAAATACAAAGGAAAATTAAAGAAATTCATTAACAGTACCCCTTCATTTTACAAAAACTTTTGATTGCTTAGGAATAGGTGTCCTCTTACTATCGAAATAAGGTACGCACAAAAGGTCATGAAAGAAGTAATCAACGCTGAAAACATCTATCCCTATTTTCTCAGTTAAGAAAATGTTCATTCCATCACATCGCACAAAAGAGAAATACTAATTACTTGAGAAGCACAAAAAGAAAATCAGCTATTACTGACAAGTATGATGAGTTTTTGAAAAAAAGACTCGACATTTCTCATTCTATCACTTCAAGATCCAATTCTGTTTCTAATGTTGGACAGAATCATGTTCTAACTGAACTTCATTTTGATTATGAAACACACGCAAAATATTATTGCTATATTGCGGCAGACCAAGCTTGGTTTAGGAGTACTCTGTTTGAGTTCGTTCTTTCGTCTTAAATTCTTCTGTTCTTCTTTTAAAATAAACGTCTTGCACAAAGTTCAAGACTGCACCTCAGACAGAAAGACAAGCAGTTGTCGGGAATCGCCACCGTATGTGCTGCAACTAGAAAAACGATAAGATAACCTGCATAAATACTAACTGAATAACGGAAAAATTATACACATATCACGAATTATTGACGAATTTCACAGATTATGTTCCGCAGAGATACCACGACAAAAATTTCTCCAGTCCACTATCGTGTGCTCGCACCAAATATCTGATTCATGCATTAATTTGCAAATCGAGTCTCCAGCTCGAGACCAGTAATGCATCAATTCGAATAAGTTTTCTCGATTTACACCCACGACAACTGAATGCATATCTTATAATTTACAGTCAATTGTAGAGCGGGAGATAAAGATTTATCGATATACACACTCAGCTTACCATCTTCCTATGGGCTCGATTTTGCGAGATACCAATCGGTGCGATGTGTAAGACAAGATTCATTTGGTGCTGATGCTAAAAGTTTTAAAACCTAATATAATTGTCCGTTCTTGCGATATTGTTAGTTGATGAATTCATGTTGAATTCAATTTATCTACAGGTAGATTTCCATCAAATACATTAGTTTAAATATACTTTTGGAATGAACAGACTTTTACGTCAAAAAATCAAGCCTCTCTTTTACAAATTTCAACGATAAACCATTCTTCTCATTTGCAATAAAAGTATCAGCCTTCGAAGATACTTAACACACTTCTTCGTGATTTCGTTTCCTGTCTTTAAGATCTTTTTAAATATAAATATGTCGTATAGACTCTCCCGCTTTTAAATCAGGATATTAATTTATTGCTTTTTCATTCAATAACTTTTCTATCTTTTTCTGTATATATTTAGGGTGAGCATCACCGATACTATAGCACCATTATCTGATCTAATCTGCGTTATAAATAAGTAGTGTCATATATTGCAGCGGAATGGACGATAGTTATCGCAGTATTCATAGCAGTGAATGAACATAAATGACACACAAAAACCGACAATGAAGAAGCGCTTGTTGATACTCATATGAAGGAAGTTACTTGAATTTTGCTGACATGCAGCGGTAGGCTTAAAAGTCGACCAGCACGACGCAGTTATTAGAAGGTGGACCTGTGAATTGCAAGGAACAAAACAACCGCCTGTATGTCGTGTCTTATCGTCTCAAATGCTAAAAGATCTCCTAAAAGTCGGCGATTTCTCGCGATATATCGTCCTACACGTCGGACCCGCTGTCGAGATATATCGCCGAGTTTTAGCCGACATTTACCACATGGATATGCTTTCTCACGTTAGAAACTGAAAAGAAAAACGAAAGATTATTCTAATCAAAGTGTCACCCAACTATAGTTTTGCTTATCAAGCTTATTTGATCCAACTACCGTCAGATTTGTTAACGGTCTTATCTCGAGAATTGCATGTCTTCCTGTCTGAGGCGCAATCTTGAACATTGTGCTTGGGTTCAAAAAGTTTATTTTAAAAGAAGCAATAAAGAAACCGAAATAAAGTAGTCCTAAAACAAGGACTGCCGCAACATTGCAATAATACATAAAAAAATATTTTAAATAATATTTTACTCGTGTTTCATAATCAAAATGACGTTCGGTTAGAACATATTTCCGTCCAAAATTAGAAACAGAATTGGATTTTGAAGTGATATGATGAGAAATGTCGAGTCTTTTTTTAAAGACTCACTTTTGTGCGATGTGATGGAATGAACATTTTTGTAATCGAGAAAGAAAGAATAGATGTATCACGGGCATAAATGTATTACTGACATATTATCTGCTTTGATGGCGTCCATGACGCTGTGTGCGTACCCTACTCGCTGATAATTTATATAAGACTTTAGTTTGGTCTTGTCTCGACATGTCTTACACCTTTGCATTTTTGTCTTTAACGATCATTACACTTTCGTTCTCATGCGTATATACCGTTCAAGTTGGACGATCAAGATTTCTGACTGTAATGACAAACAGTAGTGTACAAACAGCATCAGACATGAACTGTACGAATTGTTTGTGCGACTGTCTGATCTACCAACAATCGAATTCTTCGCCATCTTGTTACGGTGTCAATTGTTTTCCTTCGAATCAATCCTGTCAGTTGATTCAGCAAAAGTGGGCACAAAAAGCAGCTTGGTCAGTGAATTTAACCACGTCGAACTATGTGTACAGCATCGGATTACAGTTGTGTTATTGTGATCCACAACAGATTTTAAACGCTAGCTTATCAGCCACTGTGATCAATGCTACTGGTATGACAGGTATTCAACAAGTTTTCTTCGTGGCAGCAAGTAATACATTGATAGCCATTACCGCATACCGTCTGGCTCTGCTCAATGCATCAGACTTGTCGGTCATACGAAATGTAACGACGAGTGGTTGGTATAATGGTATTGTTGACAATTCAACTCTGTATGTTCCACTTTATACAAATTATAGTCTTGTTTTGTATGACTTGAATCTAAATTATCAAAGCTCTATTTTTATCGGCATTCAAGGTCGAGGTCTGAAAAAACTGAATAATTACATATATGTCTGTGATTGGATTTTTAAGTCCGTTTGGAAACTAAACCTCGTTACATTCAATGTGTCAGTGTTTTTCAATTTTTCGAGTTATAATATTAGTCCAGTTGACCTTGTTATTGCAAATCAACGTGTCTACGTAGTTACATATCTTCCCGTCTCTCAGATGTTTATGATCGATTTAAATACTGCAACTCTTTACAATGTGTATCAGTTCCCAAATGGGACGAGTGTGCGTTTCATGACACTCGACACCTGCAATCGAATATGGTTTGGATCTCAGGTTACGTATTTGAGTATTGTACCTGTCTTCGACTTAGGCACCGAAACAGTGAGTTTTTATCCCAACTATGGAATTGGAGCAGGTGCCTACATAGGTCATATTAGCTTCGATATTCATTATAATATTATTATGGTTGCTCAGTCAGTCCTAGTCGTCTACAAACTGTCACTAAACACAACAATAACTTGTAATTAAATTCTTGTGGAAAACTGTTATTTGAAACACGCAGGTTACATTCACTGACGTTTTCGGAGCGAGTTAACAACTCCAGTGCACTTTCTAGGATTTAGGAAACATCCATGATCTTACGTTGTTGGAAGAACTATAATATTTTACTCTTACAAGATAATAGCTTTTCTTGCAACGCGGTATGACAAGAAATTAAGACAAGAAAATCTTCCTGCTGAGTAAAGTACATTAGCAAGCAATCGCAAGGAAAACATCAAGAAAAGCGTCAACAGGTCGTATTCGAACCAGAGGTCATGTTCTCAGAGGCAGATGTTCTCTCATGAGATCACAGAGACAGTATATTAATAAAGACGCTGAGAAGCTGTTTTTAGTAGTCTGCGTTTCTTGCAGTCTGCGTTATTTGACCTACGGTAAAAAACGTCCAAGAAACTTTCCTACCCAAAACGTAGACACTTGCTTTCCTGTATTTAAGAATTTTCAGCAAACAATAAGTTTGTATTAGCGTTTCTAGTAGCTGAACTGTACATGCTTCCTTCTTCTACATTTAATGCCGTTAGAGAATTAAGACTAAAAGGCTTTCAGAAAATCATGATGCTTGCATCTCACAACCAGAACCTCTTTCCTGGATTCTGTTTTTCTTTGGAAAATCTAGGCCTCGAATTCGGTTCTGGAAGTGACAGAATCTTGGAACCATGTGAACCATGATTCCGCAAAAAAAGAGAAGACGTTTGCGATATGCACGGCCAAGCGAAATACATCAGTAGATAGAGCATTGTTGTACCAAAACGATGAAATTCTAAAACCCATAAGTAAGAACATCTGATTGGGCGTATCCCAGGCCGCTGAGATCACTATTGGTTTATTAAGAAATAAAAAGTGGAGAACTCAAGCCTGTTGATTTGATACTCGATATGTACTGTAGTGATATAACGCATCTTTTTTGTCAAAGTTTTCTAGAGGATAATTTATATTGAACTGCTCTACTTGGTCTAAACTTAGCAATCCTTATAAAGTAATAAAACTCTGTAGTGGAAAAATATCAAGTTTGAAAAGAACTCAACCTTATGAATTTCAGCAGATGATTAATGTATTATGTATAAGGAGACATGCAAGTTAAAATATTATATCATTCACGAAAAACGGCTGGAATTTTTATTTATAAATAAAGACATATTATCGATGATTCAAAGAAAATAAGCATTTTCTAAAACTATATAAACTTTCAAACTAAAACTGAATAGTGATGGACGTAAAAGTATTAATAAACATGTGTATGTAAACGAAATTGTAGATGCTAATGTGCTCAGCACGGTATAACACTAGCACACACACCGGCAGTATCACAAAACGCACCAGGTGGACAATCGGCGTCGTCGAAACAACCTATGCCGATCTCTACAGTAGCCGTACACGTTGTTGTTGATATTGTGCTAGTGCTAGATGATGCGACACTTGTTTCCGTACTGGCAGTCGTTGCTGTTGATTGTGAAGGTGTATCTGTTACGAAATAACATGCTTGTTTCTAAGTAGAATGACATGGCGAAACTTTCTTCAAATCAGAACTTAGGTACATGATACTTTACGACACTTTTGGTTCGTCAGACTAAGCTGCGAAAGCGAATGCTTTGTAAGATTATACGCATCGTATTTTCGAAAAGTAAGTGAAAACAAACTTTAAAAAGCAGAACACAGAAAAACATACCAAAAAACTACTACTGATAACATCGAGTCGATTGCACAACTTCAATCGTTGTAGAGAATATAAATACAGAACGGTGAATTTAGTTTTGTAGTTTACTACAAAGCTAAGTTCACATGTTCGAACCTCTATTCGTACAAAAATTGATTTTGTGTTTTTCGATAGTTTTAGTTTAGAATACGATAATGGAATATTCTTCCGCTTGTATTCTGACAGAATAAAGCTTATATAGAAGAAAAACAGAAGCCTTTCGCAATCTCCTGTTTTTCTTTCTGTTTGCTTCTGATATTCTCCATCAGAAAGCTTGAGATTCAAACGCGATTAGTTTCTTGTGGCAGTATATTAAGAGTGGGTATTTCCATCCACGTGCACACTTGAAAACGATGAACGGGTGGGCCAGAAATAATTGCAAGACACACTTTCCAACTTATTTCTTCATTAGTTAAATCAATTTCCGAAACTTCGCTCAAGGTGTAACAGATAGAGAATTCTCTTGACTACAAAACTGTTGCATTTGTAGATATAAATATTCTTTGGCAAAGTGCAAAAGAATGAAAAGTAAAGATGTATAAAATATCGTACTGCGATTGCAGGCTCCTGGTGCAGGCTCCTCTGCTTTCATGGTGTTACTCGTCCGGTTATTATTGAACACGGCACAATTAATCGACATCGCTATGTCAAAAAATAATTAATATTTTACACATTTACTCTCATCTGATATTCCACTTTTTCCTTTCCGTCTATTTTCATCGATTCTTTTTCCTACCCAATCTGTTTTCTTTTCTCTTACAACCTTCGCTTTGTAATAAGCATTACGCAAGCACTTTGACAGACCACAAATCCAGTGGTACTGGATATAAAGAGCTGTAGTATCGCAATACGTAGAAGTCGCAGTGACATAAAGTGTCATGGGGAAATGCAGTGACGTCCCCGCGGTAGCACAGAGTGCCATTCTTTTTGTCTGCTCTTTAAGTTTCAGAGAAGGAATCTTTTTTCTACATACTGGACGATGTTACTGTTGCGCTGGTTGATGCTAAATGAACAAATAACTATGACAATTTCTCTCCATTTATTATTATAGAATCCGCACTTACAGGAACCCATTGAACAAACCGATGTGTTTCCCTGTTTTGCTGTGCAGTTTACCGTAAAATAAATACATCCCTTTTGACCATTATTGCATGTAATATTAAGTCTAATTGTTTTACAGGTCAAGAATAATGCTGAAAGAAAGACGAAGAAAATATACAGTTAGGATTCCTAAATCATTTCATTCCACATACCCAAGTTTGCGTAGTTCGTTTGTAATGTAGCTACATTTAATGCGCTTTGCGCCGTAGCATAAAATACGTTCAGATCCGCAGGTCTTCCATTAACATCCGGGTAACTTGTCATCCATTGGCCATTACTTTCATTCAGATATGCGTATTCTCCACTTGACCGACCACCATTACATCCCTGGCCGGCATTCAGTGCACTTCCGTTGCTCAGGCGAATGTTATTGTTCAAGTTTAGCTGTTGATCTCCGGGACTGTTCGGTTGAGCGGCCGGTAGAGTGAACGATGGAAACTGAGGTGCTGTGAAGCTATATAGACAGTTAGCACATGTGTTTGCTAATGAAACGGTGATGGCTGTTGTCGTCGTGGTGCTGGAGCTCGACGTGGCACTTGTGCTGGCTATTCTTACTAAAATAAAGTTTAAACCGAGATATCTTCTGCATCAACAACAAGAATCCTATTGACTTAGAACCAACGCAAGATGATGCAGAAAGCCGTGCCCTAAAACAGATAGGGAAGGTGTGTTCATGAAGTTAACATCCTCATGACTAAGTTTGCTTTTCGGTGAATAAGCAAACTAGAAGCTTGATCCTTGTACTAAATATATGGAGTATGACTAGTGCTGTTGTAGTGGAAAATCTCTATTACATATTTGACAGCACAAATAAAAAGAATCTCTTTTCAAATACCATATGTCCCCATTTACTGCGGAACGAAAAGCCTCGAAGTGTTGATCTTTTGACCATAAATAGTGAATACCGAAGATAAGCTTCTTAGCAATATTTGAGTTCACTTTCAATCAGATCGATCGAATGATAAATGTTTGCGACAAGACGCGAAAATATTTTAGGTTTCCAACTCTCTTTCACACCATTAGACATACAACAGTATCTCAAGAACAGTTACAGAGTTAGCCAAGAACCTGGCCGCATAACTACAACAGAGTGTCACAGAAACATACTGCGCTAAGGTTGTAGCTGCTGCAACTCGAAACTCTCCTATAAGTGGTTAATTGTGGCACGGTGAGGATCAAAAAAAGACAATGACACAAGGACAACTTTTATCTTTACGGGTATCGTTAAATCCTTGAAATGTCTAATCGATGATAAAGCATAATTGTAGCATTTCTTCGTCCTCCTGAAACGACTGTTTCAGAATGGAAATTCACGCAGTTTTCCAGCACAGGCACACCTGCAAAGTTATCAATTAGTGTGTAGTGGAAGAGAAGCAGCATAAGAGTGAGTACGAAAGGTGAGTTCAATGAAAACCCTGTAGTACAAAATCATTTATATTACTTTAATGTGAACGGCAATTTTATTCGTAATAGCAAGTAGCTTCGAGGATAACATTGTATGTTTTGGTACTGTTTCAGATAAACGCAGAA
>CAJNOQ010009669.1:0-10070 GCA_905250885.1 Didymodactylos carnosus
GAGATCATATGACTGAGAAGAATATATCTGCCGCTGTAATCATATCACTATACATCATCCAGATAGAAATCATTTTTCCTCGACACTGGATATCTTTGTTATGTATTCAAAGTCTTTCTTATATTCAACAAAATATTTTAACTCTGTGTGAACACAAGATTTTTAAAAAAATGTTATATTTCGATATGAAATGGTTAATTAGGTCCCGAAAATGTTCATCCCGGTCCCGATCCCGATCCCGGCGGGATTGGGATCCTGAACAATACCTCAGTGACATTGAAACCGGGATCCCGATCTCGATCCCGACGAGATTGGGACCGGGTTCGGGAAAAAAATAGGGATCGGGATAATCCCGCCGGACCCTACCTAGAAGAACACCTATTTGTATGTATCAAATATTCTGAATATACTTGATAATTATTGTAGGTAACAAATATATATATTGAGTATCTGTTGTTGGGTCATAATTCACATGCCGCGTTCCCATATACAATCGATCTAAACATGTATTACCAACAAGTACTCGACAAACATGCATAAAGCGTTCATTATTCCAGTTTGGAATGGAATATATGTGACTGTAGGATGCATTCGATGAAAAATAAAAGCCATGATTATGCTTCATTCTTCATCATTATGCTTATTATTTTGCTTTGCCGTAGGTCGCGATGCGACATTAAGATTAGTCAATAGTTCTCTTGATGCCGTTGAAGGATTCTTAGAGGAAGAAGCAGGTATCAAGGTTTTAGTTATCTATAATGCATGTCCTTTCTGCATTCTATTATTGTAGAACGAATGAAACGTAGTCTGCAATCACTAAACAGTTTGGAATGAGGTGAGTTCTGATGGAGATAATTGCGAAGTAAGGGCGGAATTCCAATTTTCCCCAATAAAGTCGAATTTTCTCGACGAGAGAACAAAATTTCAAAATGGCTTTTCGTATTTGATCAAGTAATTTGTATTTTAAGGATTTTTCACCCAAAATATGGTTTAAAAAAAAATTAAAAATGCCACTTTCTTACTCAGCTTGATGAGCTCTATCGAACCATGTATGAATAAATCTATTGGAAATATTTTCTGCTGAACTTTTGCATTTGGAGCACCTTATTTCTTTGTAATATATATCGATTGTATTTGTTTTTGGTTTAGTTGTCAAACCAATTTCACCTGTGTCTGTGAGTGAATTTAATTTACGACCTGATGATGATATCGAAACTGGCTTAATTCGGCAGAATGTTTGTATTTATTAGAAACCTGTTGTGGTACTGATACAATTGGAAATGCTGGTATCAATGTAATGCATCGATAGTACTCTGTTCATTCTTTTCTTATGATGTTGTTTTACGCTTTTATCTGCTTTTTTTATTATATATCTTTTCGTTGCGAATAATGAAAAAAGCTGTTACGGTTCATGTGTGCGTATTTTTTCACGCTGTAAATATTGCTTGGTGGACTGGCCAATTTCATTTACGTTAATGGTGAAAAACTAGAGGTTGCTAAAGTTGCTTTACTAGACGAAATGAAATGTGTGTCTTGTCTTGGATATCTCGTTCAACGACTAATGTCATTTTGACTATAGATTACTTTCAGCTATGGTTCTACTAGAAGTAACAGATGACGAGTACATTTTGTTGGATTTGGTACGACAATTTTCCATTGAAGAGTTGTCGGTTGTCAATTATTGTAATGCAAAGATTGGTGAAGAGAGTACGACTAAGAGAGAAGGTATTAGACGAGTAATGGAAAGAAAATTTGGTAAACCTTATTCGAGTTTTGACATTTCTTATATCGTTCAAAAGATATGTAATTTGAAATTATTAAAGTTTGTAAATTCAACAGAAATTGATGAACAATTGGCTGCGGAGTTTGAACAAACGTCTAGTAACTCGTCCTACAATACTTACTTGCCGTTCACGCGTAATTGTTTACGTTGTGGTGATTCAATGCTACTGAGTAAAAAACCGAAGAACGTTACCGTGTATAAACTGAATGGAGTGGAAGATGGAAGGTTATACCATTGTGCATGTGATTCATGTGATATCAAATATTATCCAAATACATTCATTGAAGGGAATCGAAAATATGTGAATGTAAAGAGTTTATATCACAAACAATTTATTTATTTTGGAGGACGACTGGTGTTCTCGGTAGAATTATTTTTAAGTGTTAGTTCGTCATTACTGCATCAATATTCTGGCTTTGAAAATCTTGAAAAATGGTATAATTGTCTGATGGAGAAGAAGCATTTTATATTCTATTCGGACGATTTGTTTTCGAATTACAGGTCAATGAAAACGGACAGACATTCGATGGAATTGCAGTATTTTCTGTATGAACATTGCTTAATGTGTTTTTCCTTCTATAGTTTTGACAGTATTGAAATATCATTTTCTATGGACCGCGATGCTGTTTTGGATAATATGATGACCCGTTATAATTTATTACATACAGCGTTCACGGATTTTTGGGCACATCATAGAAATATTCGTCTGTGTAATGAAACCTGCTCGATGGCATTTGTTAGTGACGGATGAATGAAAGGAGATAGGTGGATTTGTCGTAATTCATCGTTGACTAAGTACAGTCCTGAGATGGGTATGAGTACTTGGGGTATCGATCTTCGGTGTTATTTTTGATTTTTTCCTAGGTGAAGCTCGGGTGGAATGTGGTACTACGCCGAGCGGTAAGAGAAGACGTGGTCATGCTGGGTATTGCGTTGCGTGCTTGCCTGTAGTGGACGTTAAAGTCGATGATGGAGAATTGGTTTCACTCTGTAACAATAATGATAGTATTGGATATTATCCGGAAATGTGTAACGTTTCACGTACTGGTGGTTATCGGCGTAGTACTTCGCATGGTTTGTTATTAACGATGTTTAACTGTGGAATTGCTGTGGATTATTTTGAGCTTTATTTTTGAATTTTTGAATTTTTGAATAAGTACTTTATCTTCGTACCAACTTATATAAGAAGAGAAAATATATCAGGAGAGGACGCGATATATGGGATACCGTGAGAATGTGGGGATATCTATGTTGGAGAAACATGTTCATATGAACGACGTATATCTGAGCATATTCGTAAAGTCAAATACAGAGATCTAGAAGGTTCTGAATTAGTCCAACATTCGGAGAGCAGTCCAGAATGCTTAATTAATTTTGAACATAGTGTTATTTTTGATAAAGAAAAACATTGGCAGAGGAGAAAAAAGTTAGAAACAGTATACACAATAGCTAACAATGGATATAATAGATGTAAGAGCATAAGTCCACAATGGAAATCAACCATTAAGCGATGGATAGAATCGAGAAGCGGGAAAGAATTTTACATAACTAACACTGAAGTAAAAGAACCGATTATAAATAAGGCTAAAGTAGAGAAACCAATAGAGATGAGAACAAAAAACTCGAGATATGGTTTAAGAAAACAGCCGAGAATAAAATACAAATAATTCAAACATTGACTTTTCAAAAGGCTTTTCATCGATCCGACGGTTTTATTAAATTTTATTAAATGTTATTTTTAATTTGATGGTATATGAATTTAGTTGTAACGTTGTGTGGTTAAGGGGGGAGAAAAGAAGGGGAAAAAATAAAAATAAAAATAAAAACAAAAAAGGTCGTCTTGACATATATATATCCTGTACAGAATTCTCCTTACTTTGTTTGTTCCTTTCTTTCTTAGATCATTCCTTTTTAAATTATAATGTAAGAATTGCCTAGGCAAGAAAAGAATAGAAAAATAGTATATAAATATAGTATCATTGCCAAACTACAGTTTAAGTTTAAGTTATTTTATTATCGTCTGTATATAGATTATATAAAATTAAAAAACGGGAAGAATATCCATATGTTAAAGTTTTCTGTTCAAATTTGGTTTTGTTTATGTAATTTTAATTAATTTAATTAATGTTTGTATCCACTGATGAAGATTGAACTCTCAATCGAAACGTTTGGAATATAATAAAGATAAAGTTGGTACGAAGATAAAGTACTTATTCAAAAATTCAAAAATAGGATCTAACTTCGTATTCATATCGACACTTCAGAAATGAGCTTTATTTGTCTGAACAAGTTCGTATATTGCTGCTTCATTGGTTTGAAATGTTATCTCGTATCAAGAACTTGAATGGATTGCCAAAAGTGTTTCTGTACGACAACGCATGTAGTGTGCATATATATTTTTGGAATCGTTTTGGGAAAAATGGAGACGTTGGTGAGATTAGTGAGACACGTAATTCAAAATTTCTAGCTGAAAGTCTGCTGCTCATTGATCGTGTGCAGCAGAAGAACCAAGAGACCGATGTGTTTGAAAGAGCGTAACATGGACAGCTATCAACATCTGAATGGTATCAATAGCCAAGTATGCGAACAAAAGAATTCGTACTTGAAGAAATATAAAAATGGTATCAGTGGTTATAGATCCGGAATGTCGGGAATGTTTTTTCTCATTGTATTTCAATTGTCTAATTGTGAGCTAATGAAAATTCAAGAGTCATCGTGGAAGTTTCAGATACCCTTTGATGCTTTCAATTAAATCAGACTTATGTGATGCACTTTGCGTCTGTTGTTCAATTTTGTTGATGTCGTATTAAATAAATTTATGCGTATTTCTTACCATTCGGAAAATGACTGAAATGTTGAAATTCTACCAATCAAACCGTGAAATGTTAGAGTTTATGAAAAGATGAAATGTATGAACAGATGAAATGTTGAAATGTATGAAATGATGAAATGTATGAAACGGTGAAAAATAAGAAATGCATCTGGGTTATTGCTACATAGTCTAACTTCCACGTTTAACTCTTTCTCAGTTTCTTATACTTTACACAGATACCTTTTATCTTACACCATACACGGATATTCTGACAGCTCTGAGTTATAGGTCGATAATTAGATCGTTCTAATGAATCACCACTTTTATAAAGTGAATTTATAACTCCATTTTTCCATATTCCGGGAAAGATTGACGTTTCAAAGGACTCATAGATTAATTTACAAACAGGTTTAACGATAGACTGTGCCATATTTTTAATCATACGATTAGTAATTTCAGACACACATGCACGACTGTGATCCAAACTACGTAAAATATTTTCAACCTCAGGTTGTATTACCGTAAATTTATTAATTAAAACTTTGGATTCAGATAAACAATCAGCTATTTTTGAATCGATTATTGGCCCTGTCCACGTGCAAACTTCAGCAAAATATTTGTTTAAAATTTCAGTCTTTCCTCGTGTATTGACCACTATTTCATTCATACTGTTTAATAATGCTGGAATCACGGTTTGTACGTGTTCCACCTAATGTATTTCTGAATAAGCTCCACCAATTCTTTGAAGAAGCACACACTTTTAAATTTATCCTTTTATAGTAATCGTCTCTGGTGGCAATACAAGCTGTTTTAAACTCTTCTGCAGATGTTTTGTATAGTTGAAAATGATAATTCGATGTTCTACTTTTTCGATATAGTTTACATTTCCTTTTATATAAAATTCTTAACTTGTCGTTGAATCAAACTTTATCACGTGGTTCAATACAATTCTTTTTGTTAGGCACATAGTACTCTATATGCTCCAACAATATCTGCTCGAAATTGTACAACCGCCTTCTTAGTTACTAGAGACTCAGACAGAATTCATTTCTGAAAGAATCAAAGAAGATACCACGACCGGTTTCAACCTTTCTCAACGGTCTCGTCCGGTGGTTTCCTTCGAGAAAGACAGAGTTAAGGCACGACAAGCAACACAAACTCCGTCCACACCGTATAAGGGTGTTACTATTCATTGTTCTTATCGAACAAAGAACGATAACTTTCACACGACGAGAGCGAAGCACGATATCACTGTACAATGCACATGTTCTGCTTCTCTTTTTCGACCGATTTCTTTTCATTCTATCAGAAATGACTCATCCTTTTAAACATAACCTGTATCTAGTAACTTTCACTCAACAACTGTTGAGGTAAATGTGAAAAGCACCATACTTATGGTTCGATCTTGGGAAGTGGTCACCCATCTTCTTACTAATCGTAGTTTTGACACAATAGAGAAAGACAATACGTCACAATTCTCTACTTTATAGTGACAAACTCCACAATTATGCATAGTTTGATCTTCAGAAGTGGTCACCTATCCTCTTACTAGGCAAGCTCGTTCCCAATTCTTTCAGGAATGAATTCTGTCTGAGTCTCTGGTAACTAAGAAGGCGATTGTAAAATTACTAAATATAATTAAATTTAAGTCGAGTTTCATATACAGATCTGCTCGAAAGCTGTAACTCTTTCATTCAGATTATTCATTTTATTCAGATTTCTTTAAAAGCTGATGTACAGGTATTTTAATGAACCGTTCATTCACTTTCTCCCAGTTAGGCATGCATCAAACCGAGAGTTCGGTGACCGAACGGTTCGCAACCGAACATGTTCGTTCACCGTATGGTTCGCTACTGAACATGTTCGCTGTCGATCAGCGAGCCCTAGCTTGGGATGGTTGCATGCCTGATCTGGACTAAAGGCAAATTGAATGAAATTGAAGCTTTTGAAGGAAGTAACCAGTGAGAAAATAGATTAACTAAAGCACAATGTGAGCGAATGTGTCTTCTACCGGATCGCTATCGTACGTGTTCGGACGAAGATTGTAAATACGATAGTTTATATTTTTCTCACCAGAGACATCGACGAGCGCTCTGCTGACAAACTATTAGGACAAAGTACCATAAACCTTATAAAGATACATTCAAATTAGAGCTGCAACTGTCTGTCTACTTTTTTCTGCACAGTGAGAAAAACTATTTTTGCATGAAAACAAAGTAAATCAATCTGCTTTACAGAGGCCACGTTAGTAATTAATTAGAGAGCAAATCAGATATAATGGAAACTAAAGGTACTTTCAACTTCCTGGAACAAAGTAAACATAAATTTGCTGCTCTGATTCAAACTTTTCTTTACATGACTACCTACGGCTACGGCGTAATCAAGGCTGCTCCTCCGTTTGGTGTAATCTTCATCATTTTTTCTGTTTTACAAAGATTTCTTTCATGTGTTTCTTCCTTCTCATGTTCTTAGCTTTTAAACCTTTGGTAGCGATTCAGTAGAAGACACATTCGCTCACATTGTACTTTAGTCTATTTTCTCACTGGTTAGTTCCTTCAAAAGCTTCAATTTCATTCAATTTGCCTTTAGTCCAGATCAGGCATGCAACCATCCCAAGCTAGGGCTCGCTGATCGGCAGCGAACATGTTCAGTAGCGAACCGTTCGGTGACAAACCGTTTGGTGACCGAACATGTTCGGTAACAAACCGTTCGGTGCCGATCAGCGATTCTCAGTTTGGGATTGTTGCATGCCGACTCCCATCCCAGTTAACCACATTATAATCGTAAACTGTACGTTCTATTTTCTCTTTTAAAGATAGTATTTGAATTTTAAACTCAATAACGTTATAATCACTTCGGTCTAAAGGTGATCGTATAACTATATCAGTTATAAACGCGGAACTTTCTACAATAATCAAATTTAAACAAGTACCAGAAACATCTCTTGTCACTCCTCTAACTAACTGATACAGATTCTCTTCTTGAAGAAAATCATAGAATATCTCTCCTGTTTTAGTAGATTTTACACCGTTGTTGGACCACAATCGATGATGTGCATTGAAATCCCCTACTAAAAGTATTCGATCCTTTCCATATTATCGATAATAATCACACTCAATTTATTAGTTAGTGTCAAACGCAGTACAAGAATTTCAAATCTTGTATTCTCAAAATCTACCAACCGTTTAACATAATAATCACTTCTTACATAAACTGCACAACCTCCCCCGCGTCGATTCCTGTCATTGCGCAGAGGTGTGTGATAGTGAGGAACTGCTAAATCATTGTTAACAATTGTACTGTTAAGCCAAGTTTCGGTTAGGCACAACACTACCGGTTTATTCAAGGATAGATAAGCACACGCACTATCCATATGTGATGATAAACTTCTTATATTCATAGACGAGAAAATTTCACCAACAAGCACACATTACTGTTCGAACTTATCAGGGTGTAAAGAAAATGTCAGTCACGCCAGTATCGTCCACACAGGGCTCAGTATCACTTACATAGTTAGACGGAAAAAGGAAATAATAAAAAAAAAATTTAAGAAACGAAAGGAAAGTACGAAAAAATGATTCTTGACTGAAGATCATATGAGGTCACCGAATATCACAGCCTATATTGACTTATTAAGTGCATGATCAACATCTATCATTGAATTGAACTTCTTGTATTTATCTTTAGCCAGGTACATTAGAACATTACCATTACGTGTAAATATACGTCTTTTATCCAATTTTATTTTTGCATAAAGATAAATCTGATTGTTATGTTGTGACAGATGTTCATTTATAAAAATATTTTTTAGTTCATCAATTTCACGAAATTTCTTCCTTGATGAATAAAACACGTTTCTATTCGTAATTCATAGCAAGCCAACTATTATTGCCTGACGTGATTTATTTTGAGAATTTTTTGAAGAAAGTAGTCTGTGAATTCCATAGAAATCATTCTTTGTCAATTGTAAACCAACTTTTGACATTAAATCAATCACGAGAACAGTAACATTTTCATCACTTTGAAATGGAATACCATAAATTAACAGGTCTTTTCTTTTCTTATACTGATCATGATCATTAACACGCATTACAACCGTATTCAGCTGTGATTCCATTGCATGTTGTGTTAATTGACCAATTTGTTCTTGCTGTTTTTCTGTGGCTTCTTTAATTACATTTATAATAGAATTGATGAATATATCAGAACTAACAATAGACTTTGCCAGTTGTTCAACAAATTGCGATGATGAAAATTGCTCTTTAATAATTTGCGACAAATTATTATTACTGATGTTGTCAGCCATTATATCAACTGTTGTTGATTTTTTTTGTAAGAAGAAGAATTCAAAGCCGACGGTGGTGATTGTTGATTAACTTTTTGCATAAATTTAACTATATTTTTTATTTTTTTCACCCATTTCGATTGCACTAGGACAGATCTCTAGCAGTTTTCTATTGTTATTTTACATTCATGAGTGAATGTAAAATACATATATAAATAAATAATATATAATATATAAAATATAGTAAATTCAGATTTCTACTATAGCGTAAATTAGAATAATTTGTATAATTTCTATTTCTAGTGAAATTCTGAATTCCTCTAAATTCCAGTTTCCACTGTCACATATACACAGAAAAGATTTTGATTTCATCAAGGGGTTATTGAGATATTCAAAAAATACGAGGCTTTACTGACTTAAAGAAAATAGAACTGTTTTTCACTAATATCGAAATCTGTCGAAATGAGAGGTTGTAAAAAATTTATATTATGCGTAGTTTGTAGCCTAGGTTTCTAGCTATCTAAGGGGGGGGGAAGCTTAAAGACGCACTGATTGCTAAGCCACAGCGATAACAAAACGTGAATGACTTACGCTTTTCTTAGATGTTGGATAGTGCATTTTCATGCACTTAATGTCCCCTAAACAAATTGATTTTTATATTTGCGATAGATTTGGTGCTATTCTATCGATTTATGTAAAGAATAAAGTTGAAAAACTTTTTTCAGGCTTTTAAAATTGACTGGAATCTTGAAGCATCGAAAAGGAATAAGTTTTGTTCCTAAAGTCGAATTGTCGAAAAAAAATGAGCCATTCTGTAGAGAATTTAGTTTTCTGTCGAATGGTGCGAATTTTAAACTTTTTTCAAAAAGTTTCTAGATCAAAAATTTTAAACTAAATCACTGAAATTTATACTTTTATTTATTAAGGAGGTCGAATTCGCAATCAGCGCGAAAAACTGCATCTAGTGATGCGCTCATATCTGTTTTCAGATAATAAAAAATTTTTAAAAACTTGACCAGCAAAATGTCGCGTTACGTGGACAAGCTGTACCACTCGATGAGCTCTATAAGACCACTGGTCTTCTATTATGTCCGCGAAAAAAATCGAAAAATGCCCTCTACCCCTATAGGAGAATTTTCAAAAAAACTCTCACTCAAACGTACTTCTAATTGAGGGTGGACCTCAGGTAC
>CAJNOQ010009670.1:0-10070 GCA_905250885.1 Didymodactylos carnosus
GATAAGGAATACTGCTACACACGTTTTCCTATTTTGCTCGCATATTATTCTTCATATTCAAAAGTGGAACATAAAGGGATAAGAGAATGAATAAGAATGATATCATCTTACGTGCCGAATCATGTTAAATGATTTGTGAAACCCTGAAAATAAAATATGTTCGTCATGAAATAATTTTTAAAAGCCTTATACTTTAGCATCAGAATATCGCATTTTTTCCTCGCTTTCATTTGGTATAAAATTCATTATGATTGCTGTTTGTTAGCATAGAGTTACCCCCCTGGAAAAACATTTTTACGCACCCTGTATATTATTCACTAATTGAAAAAACTACAATTTTCACATCTTAGCTAAACGATCTTTTGAATGTTCACAATGTATGGACGAAAAGAAGTTACGTGGAGTGTAAATTACACTGTGTAATTAAAAATTTTCATCTAATATTCCAGAAGAACTAGCATATCAAAAAATGAGTCATGTCAACAAAGAGAAACAAATTAATGAAATGTCGATCGAGATTGAGTACACATTAGTCGACTCCGTTTTTGATCGTGATTCCGAATACGATACTTTTATTGCATAAACCCACAAATACCATTTTTCTACTCAGTTATCAATGCTGGATCAGAAAAAAATAGTTTGAAAAGTTGGCATCGTCAAATAAGATGGAAATTCAAATGCTTTCAAACTCGGAGGATTTTTCGACATGAAAAAAGCATTTCGAAAAATTAAAAAGTATATTTTCGGGATCAGCTTGAAACACTCTATCGAAAGATGTATAATAAGTCGGAAAAAAATTTTGCTCGAAGTTTGCATTACTTTCGCCTTATTATTATTGCAATTCATTTAGACCTTTATCTTTGCCAGTAGCACAATTTACTTGACTTTTATAAAAGAAATTCATGTTCATAAAGTTTTTTGAGGCACAATTAAACTTTGCTAGACTTCTTTTTATAATTATTGATAAAGGCTCTTCTGTCGAAGTATAACAGATGCAAGTATGCTGATGAATCCTTGTACTGATGTCAGTAGTCAAAACGAAATAGTTAGAGCAATAGTCTTCAAATCATTAGTCATTCAATAACAATAGTGAAAGGAGATAGAAAGAAAGAGAACAGTAGAGTAGAAAAGGTAAAGTTTGAGTAAAACAAAATATAAATCGTTTAGAGGCTAGGACATAACCATCAATTCAGACACCACAATTAGGAGTGAAAAACATAGGGAAGAGCGCGCAAGTCGGTGCTTTTGTTAGGAGCATAATGCATTTTACTTAAAGCGAACGGTATTAGTTATAAATAAGCAGATGATCTCATATATTTTGGAGTAGTTTGTTATATTAACAGACGATCACGAAAAAACAGTATTTTTGTTGAAGGGAAGCTTAGTACTCTAAGTTGGTTAGTCAACGTATTCCTGGATGCAACATAATTTGGGCATTCAAACAGAGAATGGTTAAGATCTTCGCTAAAAGATACTAGTGGTGACAGCGATAAACAGGGACAGCAGTAGGGAGACGTGACATATTTCCTTTGATACAGACAGCAGTTTAATGGAGGAAAATCTACTCTTGAACGGCAGAAGATAGTCCCTGTATGACGGTTGGCTGTTGGTGGAATTTCGAAATGATTACCTATTAAACTGATCCTTAGTTCTTTCCTGAATATAGATGCTTTTTTCTTTTACAAAATAACGGAAATTTTACTTCCGGTTCATTCCATTTTTTATCATAGTTGGATGAAAAGAATTTTGAATGATCGCACATCATATGTTTTGTTTCTCTAACATTGTCTTTAGTAAGACCTGAGTTCGAATGAAAAGAGAGAAATCCTCATGTTTCTAAACATGTTAACCTTCTTGCAAACATCGTGCCCTCGGTTTCACCTAAGTTGTGTAGCAAAGTCGGAATTCTACACGTAATTCTCAATTTTCTTCAATAAAACTCAACTTCTGTGTAATAAAAATATCCTATTCGAAATCAGGATCAAAAGATGAATCTACTGATGCGTATTTTGAAACTTTTAGTTGATTTTTATTTTTTGGTGAAAATCTCGTGGTTTTTTTAACGTGAAAATTTGAAAAAAAATCAAAGTACTCGGATAGGATAGAGATAAATATCCTCGATTCGTCTTTTGATCCTGATTCGGAATATGTTATTTTTATTGCATAGAAGTTGAGTTTTGTTAGAGAAAATTGAGAATTACGGGCATAATTCCGACTTTGCTACACTAATGATGACTTTTCTCAGTGGAGAAATGAAAGTTTCTTACATTCATGCTTACTTTTGTTCACTGTCGAATGGTGATTCGAATGATGTATAATAGTTGTGGATAGCTGTTGAAACAAAAGACTACATACCCATGTGCTCAAAATCGCTTCATTTTTGTCGATTAATCGCGATGGTTGAAAAAATCGACGCTCAATCGCGATTCGGGAAAAATTCGTCATTTAATCGCGATTAAATGATAACTTTTTCGTGCATCGTGATTAATCAATGATTTTGTCAACCATCGCGATTAATCACGAAAATCGACAATTAATTGCGATTAATTGTTGATTTTAAGTGATTAAATGGTTATTCATATTGTTATTCACCGTTTTCTTTTGCAGTAAAGTATGTATATAAGAAACACGATTTCAACGAGAAATACACTTATATTTAGATCATCTTTTTATTTTAGAGTAAAACGGAGTTGTCAAGAATGTTCTCTATTGTCCATCAGAGCTTTAAACCGAGAAGCCCAGTGAATAGCTAGTATGTGGGCAATGTCTAAAATTGACTCATCGGCAAGGCTCCGACTCCAGCTGGTGCTAAGACCATTGCTGGGTGACCTACATGTCATTATATATAATAAACAATGAAAAAACAGAAAAAAATATGTATTGACTAAGATGGGTTTGAACCTAGTACATAGAAAAAAATCGTCAATTGTTTGCGATTAATCGCTAAAAATCACCAAAAAATCGGCAATTAAGCGCGATTAAGCGCATGATTAATCGAATGATTTTTCACGACTAATTGCCGATTTTTATGCGATTTTTAGTACATGGGTTGGTTTGGAAGAACAGGGTATGGAAACATCCTGGGACGAACTTAGTCCGTCCTGCTCGCAGACATCAGAATGATGATCTACTGTCAAACCTACATGGATATACTCACTTTGTGATGTTGAACTCGAATAAAATAGTTTCAAAAAACTAGAGTGAACGGAAAACGGCCAGTCTTGATTTTTTCTATAACGTCCACTTTTTCACTTTTGTGACTGTTGCCGTATTTTGAAGATTTCTCCCCCAAAACCGGATCAATACTCGATAAAAAGGCGATATCCGAAACCAGCTCGACGAGCACTATTCAACTATGTATGTTTCAAGGAAATCTATTTTTCTGTTTACCTTTCGAATTTGGAGCACCCTACATCTCTTTCAACTTGTTTTAATTTTTTCTTGAGATTATTCAGCCGTTGTTCTAAACGAGTGTTGAGAATCGGCTGGAGAATGTCAACAAGCAACTTTCAATCGATGTCATCACAGTCCTTTGATTTTCATCGTCCTTTTTCATAACGGTTTTCGAAAGATTTTGAATCAAATCATACCAGGACTTTGAATATCATTTTTCAGTACATCGGATAATTCGGCTAATTCGGCACTGAGATCAAATTCAAAGTTTAGTTTCACTGTTAGTCTACTTGAATTATACCTGAATCCCATCTAAATATACTGGACTAGTAAACTATGTGTGTAATATATAAGCTTACTCTCCCTTACAATAACATATACGTGTCGATTGTACAATAAGAAAAGAAATCTTCTAATATACGGATACGCGTTTAGATCTCTTGACGGATATGCGTTCCAGAATTTAATCAATCAAACCACTTTTAGGAGCTCGACTTCGGTCATTTTTCCTTGTCAAAAGTTAGCGTTCAATAATTAAATCAAATAGCTGCTGAAATCAACATTGTTTGGAGTCTATTGACGGTTAAAAAAAAGAATGGGCTCGAATGTTTTTTGAATAACGTTTGACAGAAAAGTGATAGAGACTTGCCTGAATCTCCATCCCCCACCTTGAATCGAGTCTCCAGTTGTTCTCTGCTATATATGAGGCAACGCTCTATTTAGGGCTTAGACAGAATTATCTCCCAAATTTTCTAACGTTGATTCAAGATTCAATGATTGACTATCATTGTTAGAATATTGAATAATAAAATCGATTAATGCTATCGAATCTTTTTTTTCTTTGATTTCGATTTGCCAGCGTTTATTTAAATTCTCATCAAGTGAATTACTATCCAATGAATTTTCAATAAACTCATATTAACTTTTTAAAATATCGAAATCATATAATTTCTGTAAATTCTTAAAAAATGAATCAATACATAAATGATCCATTTCTTGATGCCATTCATGAACATCTGTTTGTATAAGAATTTCTCGAAGATTTTTTATTTCGATTGTATTTTTAAATGTTTCAAATGTAACTGATTGATCACGTCTTTCTTTGATAAATATGGATTCTAAATACTTCTCAAACAATTAATCTTTTATTGAATCGGATTCATCGATTAGAATTTTCTTTTCTCGCCATTCTTTCTCTTCATTAATCCATTGTCGTGAGACTTGATTTAATATCGAAAATGTCACTTCTATGGGTATTTCAGTGTGATTCGTTTGTTCATCTGAATTTGTCAATTGTTCTTGTTGTTCTTGAACAACATTTGATGTCGATGTATCATCATTCGTTGTTCGATTTTCAAGTTTGAAATTCTTCAATTCTAAATTTGTTTTTTGCAAATAATTGATCGATTTGTTCATAGAATAATTGAGAATATGTTGTTATTAATTGATTAGTAGAAGATAAAGAATTATCTATAATTTTCAATGATTTTTTAAGAATTTGATCAATTTTTCTTGATTTTCTATTTGTACATCGAACATCAAATGTGAAGATGAATAGGAAACTTGCGGATATTTTTGGACCTTCTAACTGATTGAGTTTTTGGTAAGTTTCTGATACTCCAAAGATAACTGAAATTTCTATAACCTCAAAAGGTATTTTATCCCAAACTTGCGAGAAGCCATAGAAAGCTTTAGACACTAAACAAATCGACACATTCTAGAGAAAGTACGATGCTATTTGCCGAAGAAGAAAAAGATTTTTTTGAAAATGAGAAAGTCTTTTCTTCATCTTCTCTTCTAACCGCATAAGAAAACACAATTCTAAAAGTTTTTGCTAAGTACAATAAGAAATGATATATTTTGTACATTTGCATTTGGTCTATCTTTTTTTCTTTTTTTATAACTGGGATTTTTCTTTATAACTACGTACCTTTTTAAACATATGCAAACACGTTCATATATATGTTTGTCAATAACACGATGAATCAATCCTGATTCTTCAATTTCCATTAACAAATGACACATTTCATGTACAGCATTATGTTTTATTAACAATGTTATAATTCGCTTAGCTAATACTGATAATTTTTGTGTAGGATCGACTTTTTTCAATTCAGATGCTATTTCAGCTGATAAATGTCTGTAAATAAAAATAATAAAAATAAATTTAGTGATAAATAAACAAAAATATGAATAAATTTTGGATCTTACATAATATATTCATGTCCCCATGGATCAATATCTTCACTGGAACTGAATAAACGATAGTGTAACATTTCTGTTGTATTAGTTAATGCCATTGCAACAACAGAGACAATATCGGCACATAATGACTAAAACAGAAAAAAAAAATGAACGTTAATTAAGAAAATATTAGTAGAAATTAGTTTAGGAAAACATCATGATTTTAAAGGAGATAAATTTCCACTGCTCACGCAAATCTTTCTTTCGTTTATACTTTTCGAAAACTGACATGGAGCTTTTTTCCGACTAGTGAACTGTTTTTCTTTTTTGATCAAATATAGGGCCATATATTTGAACATATTGATCGAAACTTTCAAAAAATTAAGGTTTAAGTTTTGTTTAAAGGGTTTTAAAACTTTTGTTCTGCTTATTTCAGTTGGAAATCTTAGTTACAAAATGATGAATGGTAGACAAAAAGATATTTTTATCTCGCTTCCCAGGTCGACCAAAACGGATACTGTTTACGGGTCGTTTTCGGACAGTAAACGATTAAAAAACGGCTAGTTTACGCCCGAAAACGGTACCACTACATACCGTAAACACTCCGTATTAACCCGTCATACTTGATGCAGGAATACGGTCCGTATCCCACCCGTTTCGTAAACTGACCGTAATCGGCTGTTTCATCTCATATTACGAATAAAATACGACTAATGGTGTTGGTGCTGTAAACGGTCGTAAAAAGTAAGTATCTGGTCCGTTTACTATCAACTTTTTTTTATTTCCCGGTCATTTTGTTACTTCCACAGGAGCATCATTCTTCTTGTAAAGTCGTACATCCAGTGTAGATTTAATTTTCTTGATTTATTTCGAATACACAAAAACAGCAAAGTATAAAACAACACACATAAGCAAAGCAAAACAGTGTTTACAGTTCAATAACTAAATATCTACTACACTTTTCATATCGAAAGAGCTTGAAATATTTCAATGTTTTCATAATAAAAAAAGAAATCAATTAATATAGAAAGAAGCATGCATGTTTCATAGTAGTGTAGAAGGAAAACTTTCAAGATTTCATCAGCTTTGCTTCATAGACAAATGAAAGATGCACTATGTTTACCTAATTTTATCTACAATATTCATTGCTGTTATAGTTTTGTCTTATATTAATCGAAAGCAGCTGTTGAACCTGGTTGAAACAACTGTCGAGCTGCATCTTGTCCATTTTGTCGCTGAATCGCCTGTTTTCTTGGTTTTCGTGTTCCTTCGTTGTACACACAATTAGCTAATGATTCTTGAATTCTATCTTTGTAAAAACTTGTATAATGATGCTTCGCAATTCGATATCGTGTATGAACAGCATCTAAAGAAGAATAAAAAACTACTTATACATGAAAAATAACAAATGTTGGCTCCATCACTATTTGAAAGATCAATTCGTTCCGAATCTAATTCTGCCTTCGAATATTTTTGACTGTAATTCATGAGGTTTGAATAATATTTTTAGCAAATTTCTAGCATATTCACCGGCATTTCTTGCTGATACTTCCAGTAAATTACGACCTTCATCTGTCTATATAAAAAAATAATAAAGCTGTTATTCGCAGGGATTTATACCAAAACAAACTCACAATTTCATCATGAAAAATTTCTTTGCTATCTGAATCACGATAACGATCAAGATCTTGATTATTTTTCTGAATAATAAAAAAGAACTACTTGAATCATATTCTACAAGGAATAGAAAAAGTGCTTATCATAAGCACTTTTTGTGGTAGTACCACTGATATAATTGAACTAAAATGATTCATTTTTTGTGTTAATTTTGTTAATTGTTGATGAATATCACGATTATCTGATCGAGTATCTCGCAGATTTGTTTGTGTATTTTGTTCATGAAATATACGACGTAGCGATACTTTATCATCAATTGAAATGTGCTGATGTCATTCACATTTTCTACTTGTAGTTACTTGACTCGAATTTTGAGGAAAAGATGAATGATCAACAGGACGTTTCGTTGAAGGATTAGAACGATTTTCACTTGCCAATCGTTTCGATGAAGCAACTATAAAAAAATAGAATAAAATTAGAATGTCTATGTTAAAATTTCGTTAAACACATACGATGAATACCAGAAAATATCGAATCAGGAGAGTGAGAACGGTTCATTGATGATGTTTGACGTCGATATGGAGCAGCTACAAGCAACCATCATGTTTACATCAACATACGCTATCCTTTAAATGAAATACATACGTGTGGAAAACATATTTGTTGGCATTTGTAATGTCTGTTACATTGAAGCAGATATCTCATCTTCATCTTCACATTCGTCTTGAACTTGATCGCCATCATTGTTACCTCAAATGGATTCAGAGTTTATTTAAACTGAGCACACATTGGTGAATTTCTCACTGTTTGACATAGCTTTTTGTTTGCTCCAATAATCCATACATTTATCCTTAGTACCTGAATTGCATAAACATTTAGTTATTGATTCGTGTAATCTCTTTCTATCAAATCAAGAAAATATTACCTGATATAATCACTTTCACTATACGACCATCATTTAGCATAACTTTACCGTCATTTAAATGTTGTTTCGCACTTGAATTTCCGATAATCATCATGTTTTTTGTGTCGGTATAAAAAATCAAATGATAAGTCATCGCTCCCGTTGGGTTCGATGGAGAATATTGTGTCTTTGGCTTTATTAACCGGTTTTAAATTATTTGCGTTACTTTGCTTGTCATTGCTGTTTCAGAAAAATAAAATATGATCTAAAATATAAATTTCAAGTAACTTCGACAAACACTCTTCAACACGGTTCATAGGATTTATAATTGAAGATAAACCTACATATTCAATTTCTGAATTCTTTGAATTAACAAAAATCCATGATATCAATTTCTGAATTCTTCAATTCCCCGAATTAAGCAAAATCCATGGTTTCAATTTCTGAATTCTTGCATTCTTTGAATTTAAGAAAAATCTGTGATGCCAATTTCTGCATTCTTTGAATTAAGAAAAATCCTTGATTTAAATTTCTGAATTCTTTGAATTTACGAAAAATCCGTGATTTCAATTTCTGTATTCTTGAATTCTCTGGATTTAAGAAAAATCCGTGATTTCAATCTCTGAATTGTTCAATTCTTTGAATTAAGAGAAATCCGTGATTTCAATTTCTGAATTCTTTGAATTAAGAAAAATCAGTGATTTCAATTTCTAAATTCTTGAATTCTTTGAACTAAGAAAAATCCGTGATTTCAGTTTCTGAATTCATGAATTCTTTGAATTAAGAAAACTCCATGATTTCAATTTCTAAATTCTTGAATTCTTTGAACTAAGAAAAATCCGTGATTTCAATTTCTAAATTCTTGAATTCTTTGAACTAAGAAAAATCCGTGATTTCAATTTCTCAATCCTTGAATTCTTTGAACTAAGAAAAATCCGTGATTTCAACTTCTGAATTCTTGCATTTTTTTTAAATTAAGAAAAATCCATGATTTCAATTTCTGAATTGTTGAATTCTTTGAATTAAAAAAAATCCGTGATTTCAATTTCTTAATTCTTTGAATTTAGGAAAAATCTGTGATTTCCGTTTCTGCATTCTTTGAATTAAGAAAAATCCGAGATTTCAATTTCTGAATTGTTTGACTTTAAGAAAAATCCGTGATTTACGTATCTGAATTCTCTGAGCTTAAGAAAAATCCATGATTTCAATTTCTGAATTCTTTGAATTTACGAAAAATCCGTGATTTCAATTTCTGAATTCTTTGAATTTAAGAAAAATCTGTGATTTCAATCTCTGAACTCTTCAATTCTTTAAATTAAGAGAAATCAGTGATTTCAATTTCTGCATTCTTTGAATTAAGAAAAATCCGTCATTTCAGTTTCTGAATTCTCTGCTTTCAAGAAAAATCCATGATTTCAGTTTCTGAATTCTTCAATTCTTTGAATTAAGAAAAATCCGTGATTTCAATTTCTCAATTCTTTGAATTAAGAAAAATCCGTGATTTCTGTTTCTGAATTCTTCAATTCTTTGAATTACGAAAAATCCGTGATTTCAATTTGTGAATTCTTGGAATTACGAAAAATCCGTGATTTCGATTTCTGAATTCTTTGAATTTAAGAAAAATACGTGATTTCAGTTTCTCAATTCATGAATTCTTTGAATTAAGAAAAATCCATGCGCAACTTACGGTGCTGGATCCGAATATCATAGTGGTAACTGCTCAGAGACTTTCAGAGAGCATTTTTCTGGAAAATTAGTTTTTCAGAAACTCTAAAAAATAATCAAAATCTTTCTTAACTAGGCTTAATTGTAGTGCATAAATTTTTGATTAAAATGAGACACTGCTCAGTTCTACATGACCTTTCTTTTCAAAGTTATAGAATTTACAAGAAAAGCCCTAAATGTTCATTGTCAGCTAAAAGCTACAGAAATAAGAAGAAATTAATTTAGGGCTCTTCGTGTAAATTCTATA
>CAJNOQ010009671.1:0-10069 GCA_905250885.1 Didymodactylos carnosus
CGTCATCACATTGCGTCTTACATAAACAGAATAATAATAATAATAAATGTACACATGCAGCAGCCTCTTTAGTAGTTTATAATGAATTGCTTTTTTTTCCCCTTTGGGATATGATATAAGTGTATACGAGTATATATCACAGTCGAAATTAAATTCACTGGAATTGTTAAATACGATAATTCAACTACCATCGTACGAAATTATTGTCTAGTGAAATTTTAAACAGAACAAAACTGTACTTTATTTCTATGAGATACAATAAGCATGATAGCAAAAATCGATGTTTTGATTGTAACATCATAAAAGATACTAGAGAGAGAAAAGAAACTAAAGAGAACAACAAAGTAAACAAAAAAAAATGTCAACATAGAAGAGAGAGGAGATGGCTTTTATAAGAGGTTGAGATTTTGCTTGTATTGGGTTTTAAAAATTTTGATAGACGTTTAATGAACTACGATGCAAGGAAGACAATTCGATTCGTTGATGATTCGAGGAAAGAATGAATTTAGTGATGCTGACTTAAGTCTATATATATTTGTCTCTCAATTGTTTTATCATATCACTTATGATACGATTGTCAAGTGGTAGGTGACTGAAAGAGATTTATCGATAAGAAGAGAATGTGACCAAAATAAAGCTGGAACATATAGATAAAAAGGTAGTATTTTATTCATTGAACTATTGAATCTGATTTCTGATAAGTGTTTTCGTACTAGAACACATATTTTATATAAATGTAGATTTAAATATCATGGTGAAATTCAAAACACATGACCGATTGAGATAATGTTAAAAAAAGAACTTTTTGGCTTTGAATAAAGGATAAAAGTTTCTCTTCCTAACGAAACAGTTAAAAAATGATCACATAAACAGTGTGTATAATTTCCTCTTGTGTAGTATTAAAATTTTCTGATTAAACCGTCAAAATCAGTCGATTTTAACCCATCATTTTACTGTAGTTTCAACAGATATTTTCCAAATAATGTTTCAACTATTGTGCAATCTAAAATTTCACTAACAAAAGTTTTTATACGTTTAATTATTATGTTTTATGAAATTCTGATGAATCTTCATTGCTACTGTGACATATATCACTCATCTAGAAAATTAAACAAATTTTTTACTATATATACAGACATCAGTCGAATTACTATACGCCAGACGAGAATGATTATTAAAGATTATCTATTTGCTTGTTTATTTGTTGGTTTCTTTGATAGAATACACTTTAAGTAATGTTCTCTTATTCATATAATACGTCAATCAAACTGCACTTGAATTTATGCAATCTTTTTATATAAAGAAGACAATATAATTATTTATAATATTATAAAAACATATGAAGGCAAAAATCAGAGAAATTTAAAAGGAAAATACGCTAATCATATGTATTAGCACCGTATGAACTCTCTTTTATTAGTAAAGAAAGGTACATATACAAAAAAACAAATTGCTTTTCGTCATAAGAAAAAAAAGCAATTCATTATAAACTACTAAAGAGGCTGCTGCATGTGTACATTTATTATTATTATTATTCTGTTTATGTAAGACGCAATGTGATGACGATCACTGTCAAATAGATGTATATGTAGAAAAGAAGGGGCGGAAAAGTCATAACAATTATTTATTATACAGTTGGTCAATAAATAACAATAATTTTACGTAGAATTTTGTTTGTTTGTTTGAATCTTTTTCTGTGCAAAAGTGATTTTGTGTTGTTGATGTTAATAATAGAGTGAAATTTATTTTTGATCTCGTTCTAATGTTTAAATTACTCAACAATAGCATGAGAGATGGATCAGAGCAAACAAATGACAAAAATGCAATAGAATTTTACATTCTCGTAGAATATTCTAATAAGTTTTATAGTTTTTTAGCAAAAAATTGAACAATTACACTTGAAGAATAATGTCAAAATCGTTGAGTTTTAATCCCTCTATAAAAAAAAAACGGAGTAAATAATAGAGTTGAGCGAAAATTTGCAAGAGTATATTTTCAAGGCAAAAATCGTTTAATAAACAAAAGTATTTTTTCGAAAGTTACATAATTTTTTTCCCATCGATTTTTCTCGCAGTAAACAATTTTTCTCTTTTCTTGCACAAAAAAAGCTATGTACTCTAGAAATTATATGAGAATAGTAGGGTGACTAATCGCTTTTTTGTATATAGTTATTGGATTCTGATAAATGAAATGATTCGTTTCTCATCAACATATGACATATATTTTTTTTGTGGTTTAATTATTCATTCATTGACAGTATTAAGTAAAAGATGTTTGTCAGAAATTGGATATATCAGAAATTAATAGGTCAAAAAATCACAGACAAATTCATATTTTTCCATCTATTACTTTTTTTTGTGTGGGATTATTTTACTCAGTTACAAATATAGACTATTCTCTTCAATAACTTGATGACATGTGACAACTTGTTTCGTTATCTGGAGAATATATTTATAATTGTTTCTTGGATCTATTGGTCGTCTAGGTTTTCTTTAACTTAGATAGAATCTGCTAATATCAAACACAAGATGAATAATATTTCATAATTATCACTATAAATTGTAACACATTTTATTTGTTTCAAAAAGAAATAATCTCTATAAGAAAAGTTTTGACTCTGGTATTATCATTCTGGATTCTTTTCTACTCATTGACTGAATAATAAACTTTTTTCTTTTTCTTCTTAAATAAATAAAATTGCTGCTACTATATACTCTATCGTAAAAATAAGATCGCAAAATTTGATTTATTATTTTATGTCGTCGTTGTCGTATTATCATCCATTTCCATTTTTACTCTCTTCCATTTGATTATTACATAGTTGTTATTTTTATTCATTTACTATTGTTTAGAACTTACTGCGCTAGTTTTTCGTTCTTTGCTACATGTCTCTCTAATCAAATCTTGATGATTTCTTGCTATTTATAATCACATGGGAGATTTATGGACAGCATTTTAAATTTTTGCAGTATTTTTGGTATAGATAAGTCATTTTTGACAGGCGAAATATAGTATTAAAATAATGCATTAGTGAATGAAACTCTCAACTATCCACTGACATAAAAAAGTTTTAAAAAGTCATTAGCGTTAGTTGATGTTAATCAATTTTTCAGAATAATTTTTTCCATCAACTGTCCATAATCTAGTTAGTTAGCGGCTAGGTTACATAACTCTGCTACCGCTATGTAATTTCTCAACGAGAACATGGCCAGAACTCTGTAATGGTTCAGATCAAAAGAGAAAAGTGTGTTGAGGATATTGAGATCTTCGCACACTCTACATATTCTTTTGTTTAGAAGGTATGGTAAAAATACAAACGACACGATGGCAGAGCTACGTGGCCAAACTGTTAGAGTAATAATGCATACTACAAGAAAAATATATGAAATGAACTTAATTAACTTCGTTTCTATTATTTGGACTTATTTTTAGTTGAATAATTAGAAATCAGAAAAAAAAAATGCTCAAAAGCAGATTCTGATACTATATCAACTGACAAATCTGTCTGAATTCTATTACATGTGTAAAAATGACCAAAATCTTATCGAAAACAAGTAATACTATATACCCAAGGCTTTTTCTTACATTTCAAGTGATGGAGCTGTGTGACTTGGTTGTTAGAATTTGACTGTTCAAGTTCATAGCGTTCAGAAGTGGTAGAGAAAAAATTGAGTCATCATATTCTTTAAAATCTCGTCTGTCTACAAGTGAATAGGGAAAAAAACGAAATTTCATCAGCATATTCACTAGATATCTTGATGTCTCACATGAGTTTTCGAGAGATCTTAGCTGAAGACAATGAGGATTTTCTGAATTGATCTTCTTACAGATTAACATAACTTTTCAAAATAAAATGTCACTCAATTTTATCTAATGTTATTCTACCTTTAGTTTTTGTTTTGCGAAGAGAATGCGTTTCAACATTTTGTACTAAATACATTTTAAACGAAAAAACAACATCTGAAGATTTATATTTGTTGTTAACTAAGTTAAGTAAAATCATCAGATAAAATCAAGTCCACGTACTCAAAGAACAGAAAAACAACGAAGTTATGCGGTGCAAACGGGTCTTTTGTTATAATTTGTTCATCCTTTTTGAATTTGAAAAATAGACGGATATATCGCATGATCATGTTATCTATACATTTCTGACAGACATCATCAACATACTGTCCTAAGTTATTTCTGAGTATATCGATCATTTTAAGAATCAATCAGTGATGCATGCAAACAGACTACTTTTACTATTTTTTGTGTCGTCAGTAAAAGTTAATCTGACATGTATAAATCTAGATAAGTCCTTATGATAGGAACAGTTGTACGGATCAGTTTTTTAAGAAAATTTATGCATTATATGAGATTCTAAATATACAATTAATGCCAATTGGTAACACAGTGACTTTGTGTATTCAACGTACTTAAAATCGTTCAAGTCTACTTCAGACAATATTGAATTGTGTGAATATACAAAAGAAAATGAACCCACATCGATTGTTAGTTGTAAAACAAAATTAAATTGAGCAAAAAAGAGTGAGGTTACAAATGAGTATGTTGAATAACATACACATAAAAGCACAGAAGAAAAATCTGGTTTTTTTCGATGACATATCAATATTTTTAAGTATGATCAAATGAACTATTTATATACATCCTGAGTGAACCACTTAGAAAAGAAGAATACTATGAAAAATAAAAAACAATATTCTACGTGTGCATATGATGTTCTATCTATCGTCGTTTTCTGTTTTTATTAATAATTGATTAGGTGCAAATAGTGGTGGTTGATGTCGCCGCCTAGTTTATGATGAAAAGCTCGAAAAATAATTGAAAGATAAAAGATTATGTATAATAAATATAGAACTTATCACTTAGTGTTGAAAAATTATTAATTTTTTTATATTCTTCTCGTCTAGAATAGCTTTTGTCGGTTTTTGACCGTCTAACTCATGATAATATCATTGTTTAGGTAATGCCAGTAGCATTATTAAAAGAAATTACTCGTACTTGGATATTAGGTTCATTTATATGCGATGCATGGATATTTATCGATTTATTATGTTGTACTGCGTCTATATTACATTTAGTTGCTATTGCATTAGACAGATATTGGGCTATTACCAACATAGATTATGGAACAAAGCGGACACCCACTCGAATTATAATATCAATAACAATTATATGGTGTACATCAATTTTGATATCGAGTGCACATTTATTTCCAATATTTCGAGTTAAAAAAGGGCGACCGTACGATCAATGTCATCTTATTGGAACAATAGCCTATACTATTTTATCAACAATTGGCGCATTTTATATTCCATTGATAGTTATGTGTATTATTTATTGGAAAATTTTTCAAGCAGCTAAATTTCGCATTAGAAAGAAAGCATTTAGTCGTCCACAACCACCACCTGTTCAAACACCAGATATTAGAACAAATAATAATAATAATAATAATAATAATAATGATAATAATAATCACAAATTATCTATACGATTTCACAATAAACAAACAACAATACCAACAGAAAATCATCAGTATTCCGATATTGAAAATGAACAACCATCAACATATTCCTCATCTCACGATCAAGCATCAAACATAGCAACACCCAATTGTCATAACAACAGTAACAAAATATCACATTATCAACAACACGATGGTGATTATCAAGTATCAGCAATACCATCTTCCACTCCGCTAGCTAAAGCATCCTTTCATTTACTAAATCGGAAAAAACGTTCAAAACAAACAATCACAAAAACAACAGCACGCTCTCAACTAAATAACGTACAACAATTTGTAACAACTACATATGATGCTCCTACTTCGCCTACCACAGCACCATCGTCACCATCATTAAGCTTTCATAGTCCTAGTGGTATTCAAGTGTCAACAACAAACCGTCTACCAAATTATTATTCATCCCCTTCACTGTCACAAAAAATTTTTAATACGAACGAGAACAATAACAACGATGAGGAGGATGACAATATTCATCAGATGAACACTCCAATTCAGTCTGTCTCTTCCACACGACGTCTTTTGAAAAAAAGTGATACGAACGATAAACGAAAGGTTTCATTGTGTGAACAAGTATCGTTTAATTTAGCTGAAACTGAATTATTGACACCATCTTTCCACATTCACAGTAATAACATTTCTGAATCCTTAACATCTGTTCTAACAACAGTAAATCCATTGATAGAGAAACCGACACACATTATTGTCGATGAAATACCCGCAAAAAAATTATCAATATCAATGGGCACTCATACAGATGTGATACTACCACATCAGACGAATAATACGGCTACGACGCCAACCAAACCAAAACATCATGTACGAAAAAAAATTGATATTAAACGTGAACGTAAAGCATCAAAAGTATTAGGCGTTGTTATGGGCTGTTTCATTGTATGTTGGTTACCGTTTTTTATTGAAGAACTTGCAATGGGTATATTTCATTTTACAATTAATGAAAAATTCATTAGTGTACTTACATGGCTAGGATATCTTAACAGTCTACTAAATCCAGTAAGAATTTAAAAGTTAGATGAAAGAAAAATATGAAAATTCAGCTTTTTTTCCTCTATTCTAGGTTATTTATACAATATTTAGTCCAGATTTCAGACAAGCATTTGCAAAAATTTTATTTGGCAAATATCGAAAGCGTCGACGTCTCCACTAGTGTTGCATATCAATGTTTCTCATATTTTTGTGCATTACGCTTAAAAATCTAACTAACAGATGGTTAATGTCATAGTAAAAACCCTTTTTACTGGATTGTGAGTTGTGAATCTTAAACATGCGAACTAGCAAAAATAATTAATCTGTTAAAGATAAACGTCTGAAGGCGATTTCCTGTACCCTTTTATTATTCTCGTTGACATTTTTGATGTTAAAAGAATTCAAGAGAGAGTAAGAATGGTTTTCTAGCGGGCGAATTGGTTCATCCTATTTTTTTCGACTTCCCGGTGTAAAATGAAAAATATTTTCTAACAACTAATTACAGTGATACCGTTTTATAAAAACTTGCTGCATACTTATTGAATTTTATTTTTCAAACTGATGTGTTTGTATATATATACTTCTATTCAATTAAATGCTCTTCTTTGTTGTTGTTGTTTTTTCAATTCATCTTTGTTGATACTGATATTAAAAGTAAAACAAGTTGTCATATCACGTAGTAAATTATTTAGTGAGGAAGTAAGTGTGCGTTACATTGTGGGGGCCAAAGCAAAAAGTGTCCTATTCCTCATTTCTTAAAGCTTCTCTATGAATTCTGAAGGAATGAGAAGTTCATAGTCCGGAATTTTTCTGCATTTTTTTATGTAGTATTTGTTACCTTACAGACTCCCTCATTCTAGTGACGAACAGGAAATGATTGTAATGATGACGGAACATCATTTTAAATTGACGGTTAAAAGGAACATCTTTTAGAAAGGTGTAAAACATCTCTTACAATTGCACTCTAAAGCGAAAAAGTTTTCGAAAAAACATTTTTTTTACTGTGATACATTTTATAAGGACAAAAAATGTAGAAAAATAGCGATATATCTGAATAGGAGTAGAAAAACTGATAAATATGACGATATACGCAAACTTTCAACATGTCGTGCACCCCCAGAAATTTCTAATTTTTTCTTAATAGCATAAAGAATCTAGTCTACCAAGATGATACTGATGAACAGCGGCTAGTAGAGCATTTCAGTTGGCTTACAGTTTCTGTTGAAAAAGTACATAGTGTACATAGTAGAGTAGATGACAATATAATGGTTTTTTACGGAATTCAATGTACATATAATGGTTTATCTAAATACATCGTGATGACCAAAACATATCGCAAACGTCGGAACATTTACATCAGAGCTTGGCAAGTCAGGGTAAAATGACAGTTCAAATTGACTTCACTTGATCTGGAGATTTTTTGAAAAGACTTGATTGGTGACTTGGTTTGAAAAATCAAGCCGAGGTATCAACTAAGAAAATCAGGTTTTTGTGGCGAATTTTAGGGTAAAATACATGATTACTATCGTTTTCAATGGATAAGAGACTTCGTTGTTTTGCTTATAACTTTTTAAGGAAAAGACGTACCGACCTGTGACTTTCACCATTCGACAGCCAAGATCTGTACGCATCTTTTCACAAGCAAAAATGATTTTTGAAAAAAATTCAGAGATCGGATTTTGAGCAGATCTTTGGAAAACTAGTTTGAATCTCTTAGAACTCACATAGAAATAGGTGAAATAACCCATTTTTGTCTATATTTGACTAAAATTAAAAAATTAATAACCCAGCCAGGATCCATCCAAATTACGTCACAATATCATGATGTACTCTATTTTACCTACTCTATATGTTTTTTTACTTGAGCATAGTAAAAAAAATTGCTGTACTTCGGAAGATTTCTAGAAACCCTTTTAAGAACAAAAGTATTTTCTGTTGGTTTTTATAGCTTTTGTTGAGCTACATCATATAGAGCAGGCAAAATAGAGTACATCTTGATATTCTGACGTAATTTGAATGGATCTTGGCTGGGTTATTAGTCTTTTAATTTTACTCAAAATACAGGCAAAAATGGATTATTTTACCTAATATAGGTTTTTACTAGGTTTTGGCAAGTGTTTTGACAAACAAATATTGTCACGACATTCAGCGTGGTCGATTACCTATGTTTCCATTTATTTTCGGAATTACCACGCCTAAAGAAATATTGATCCTGGGACTCTCAGGAAATCCGATCCCACGCCTGATAAAAGTGCTCTTCCACCGAAAAACTATGACTTTATAAGTGATTTTAACCATTCTTCAAAAGCAGTTATGAAGACAAAATCGAAGAAAAATTCATTTTTTATCAACACAGTAGGTGAGTACTCAAGACTCCACAGTTGTGCCTTAAAATAGAGAAAGGAATGACGTCTAATGAAATTTGAACATTTTTCTATGAAAAAAGAATTTCAAGTTATGACTAGTAATTTGACTTGACTTGACATGGTAAAATCTGAGACTTGCCTTGAAAGAAAATTTTATGACTCATGACTTGACTCGACTTGACTTGAGAAAATTCTTGTTGATTTTACTTGGAAGGTTATGTTCTAAAAAGATTAGTTCTAAACCCCTTTAAGTTTGAGTAAGTCTATGAGTACTTATGCTTGAGTACATCCATTAGAGCAGTAGTTAGTTATTATTCGTTTCAGCGCACTATACGTTTCCAGCAGTTTTACATTTTAGCCCTAACAAGACGACCATAGCGGATGGTTAAATAGGTATTTCTTTAAAAAAATAAATAAGATATAAAAAGTAAAGATTGAAACACTTGTAATTTTTCCCAGTGGAAATTTAATACAAATTCAAACTGGTGAATTAACCACTCTCTGCAACGATTGGAAAATCGACTGAGTGAAAACGTGATTAGTTAAAATAATCAGAAAGCCCAAGCATCCCTAACAGTTATTAAGATTATCGTTAATCTAGGCTCTTAGAGATAGTGAATATTTATGCATGAAAAAAAGAATTAATTAGTGGAAAATCCTTTACTATTTTATAAAACTGATGAGAAGTGAGTGTAATGTTATAAACATTTCTCAACTTTTTTTGTCATTTTGAGTGTGTGAAATGATATTATATTCGAATAGAAAAGAATTTAAAATTCTATTTCTAGAAGAAAAAGTAGACAATTTAGTGCGTGTTTAAAAAAAGAAAAAGAGAGTCTACATTTATGGAATATAAAATACATACTTCATTTTTCCTCTTTTTGGTAAACTTTGACGGCCGTAGAACAAAATCACATACTTTCGTTGATTTTAACACAAATCTAACAGTCACATGATCATTATTGAGCAAAAATACAAAGAAAAATGCAAAATAGACAATAGTTTTCAACAAAGATTTACGACGTGAAATGAGTTTAATTGAATTCAAATTAAGAAAAATATTTTATTATAATGATATTAGGTTGAGGAAAAAGTTCGTGCGCCGTGTTAAAATAATGATTTTTTATATATATTTTTTTGTGTTTTTGATCTGGTTTTGTGGCTATTATGAAAATTTATTGATTTTTGAAAC
>CAJNOQ010009672.1:0-10069 GCA_905250885.1 Didymodactylos carnosus
GCTGTAGTCCGAAAGCTGTCTCGGATTCAGTTAGTAAGTGGCAATAGCTACTTATTGACACTTCAGCTAGTAAGTGGCAATAGCTTTTCCGTGTCTTGCTTGAGCACATTGTTGAAACGAGGTGGTTATCAACTTTTGACGTATTTTTGTAACTTCGTTCCCCACCACGCCATAAAAAGAGCTTTTACAGATCACGAGAAAGAGCACATTTGAAAGTACTAAACACCGAGTTCTCAGTTTTGCTACACTTTTTAGCTGAAATAGTAGCAGCAGAAAAAGTTGACGTAGAAAAATATTTTTGAGTTTGGAAAGTTTCCATTTTTTGTCCACCTCCCTGACAGTTTGATATGCTAAACATCGAAAGATTTATTGCATGAATACTTAGTAAAATGTCTCGTCTATAATTCTAACAGTCTTTTAGATAGCGCTTATAATGCAATAAACATGTGAACATTCCTTGTTCAAGATTCGAATATATTTAGGATTTACCAAAGGTTTTCAAAACATCAAATAAATAAATGTTCAAAATAGTTACCATTATTATTTATACAAAATTCCATTTTTCCTAATAGTTTGTCAAAAGTTTTTTTAAACTCTTTTTCTGGAATATTGTTCCCTATCTCGCAAACCGCCCGAGCTAGTGATTCTTCGTTTTCTTGGTCAGCCAAGTTAATCTTGATGTAATCATTGACCCAAAAGTCACAGGGTGCAAGATCAGGTGAGTATGGTGGATGTGGTATTATTTCAATACCTTCTTTCGTTAAATAGTCAATAACATCCCGATGAATATGAGGACGAAGAAATCACTAGCTCGGGCGGTTTGCGAGATAGGGAACAATATTCCAGAAAAAGAGTTTAAAAAAACTTTTGACAAACTATTAGAAAAAATGGAATTTTGTATAAATAATAATGGTAACTATTTTGAATATTTAATAAAATAAAGCTAAGCACAGATTTTTCTTTATATATTTTTATTTGATGTTTTGAAAACCTTTGGTAAATCCTAAATATATTCGAATCTTGAACAAGGAATGTTCACATGTTTATTGCATTATAAGCGCTATCTAAGAGACTATAAGAATTATAGACGAGACATTTTACTAAGTATTCATGCAATAAATCTTTCGATGTTAAGTATTTTATAAAAATTTAAAGATCGTTCTACGAACTTTTGGTCAGCCCTAAGTAATTGGAATAACTGCTTGCACGTCCGGTAGTGGCTCGTTTTTAATATCCGTCTGAATGTTCCATGATATAATTCTGTAATGATTGTTCATCCACTTGAACCATATATCGTGTTGCATAATCAGGAGACCAATTGTCATTTGCTATCATTCGTTCTGCTTCTGTAAAAGCATTAGCTTTATCAGGAAAATGACCTTTCGCATGATTTATAGTCTGTTAAGCGTCATCATATGCTTTGTTTTCAATAAATGCAGCGATTACCACCACAAAAGAATTGAAAATGATATCTAAAGGCTGCTTTGTAGCCGCTTCGTTAAACTTTCCACCGGCTTCCTCATATTTATCAAGTGCTGACTCTATTTGGTTACGCGCTTCTCTTAATTCCCCTTCATCATATAATTTTAAACCCTGCTCATTTATCTGTAAAGCTATGTCTATCGCCTTCCGCCACGTTAAAATTTTTGCTGATGGCTTCTCGGCTCGCCCCTTCTCGGCCTTCTTTTATGCTGCTCTCCGCTCCCCTCGTGCTCTGAGCGCTTCTTCTACTCTGCGCGCTTTTTCTGCTCTCTGCGCTTCTTTTGCTGCTGCTCTCCACGCTTGTTCTGCAGCTCTCTGCACTTTTTCTGCTCTCTGCGCTTCTTCTGCTATCTGCAGTATTGCTTTCAGCGCTACTACTGCTGGTGATATAAACGCTTGTATCACTGCTCTGCACGCTTGTTCTCTCCATATGTCGCAATGGCACTTCTCGTCAGCAATATGAGGCATGCGAATCACCACGTGTAAGAAAACACCATAACAGGACGCTTCATTACATTTACCACATTGAGAACACGTTCGACAAAGCCACCGTAACTCATTAAGGAGTACGAATAAACACAAAACTCCCTGGAGAGTCTTCACGAATTCATCTCAAGAAAACGTCCGAAAAAATCTGATTAATCTATTATTATCTTATTAATCCGTTTTAATCATCGCTATCCCAGATGAGGACGGGGGTTTAGCATTAGCATTGCATTATTTAAATACTAATTTTAACACAAAAGTATTAGCACTTTTTAATACTAATGCTAAGCCTAGGGGTGGCACTTTCTCTTTCATACCTCCTTTTTTTATTAACAAAAGAAAAGTTTTTCTTTTTCTTTACAACAAAAAAGAGTAAAGATATAATGCATATCTTTTCTTTCATAAGAAAACGGACAGTGGCACCTTTTCTTTTCCAGAAGAAAGAAAAGCAATATCTTTTCTTTTTGCAAGAAAAAGACCTTTTTTTGCACCTTTTAAGAAAGTCTTTTTCTTGCAAAAGGAAAAGATATTGCTTTTCTTTCTTCTGGAAAAGAAAAGGTGCCACTTTCCTTTTTCTTAGGAAAGAAAAAGATATACATTATATCTTTACTCTTTACTTTTGGAATAAAAGATACCACTTTATCGTTACTCAGGAAAGGAACGGGAAAGTGCCACCCCTAGCTAAGCCACCATCCCTAATCGAAGATAAACTTTTTTCTCGGGATTCGAACGCACAACCTTCGGTTTTTCATAATTACTTGGATTTCTCGCGGTTATAAATCATGACGTTGCTTAGTGGCGTCACCAGAAAAAAGACTTAAAAGGTGCAAAAAAAGGTCTTTTTCTTGCAAAAAGAAAAGATAGTGCTTTTCTTTCTTCTGGAAAAGAAAAGGTGCCACTGTCCTTTTTCTTATGAAAGAAAAGATATGCATTATATCTTTACTCTTTTTTGTTGTAAAGAAAAAGAAAAACTTTTCTTTTGTTAATAAAAATCATATGCTTTGTTCAATCAACGCGACATCCACCTTGATCAACATATCCAATCAGCTTAAACCATTTTTTTGTATGATACTACGACAATATTCTTCCCCCCCTTTTTTTAATCTTTTTTCTTTCTCTTTTCATTTTCTTTTTGCTTATACTAATTGTGCTTATTACAATGCAGAGCCCTGATGAGTGTTCATATTCTAATAAATAACACGAAACGCGTCGACGAATTTAACTCTGCATTTCTTTAATCCTTATTTACAAGCACCTTATTTAAAAGTCTTACATCTCAACAAAGATCGATTACTGACAAGCAAAAGTTGAGATCAGTGGGTTCATTTGTATCGAAAATATACAGGTCCGTCTGTTTTTCGATTGATTTACGCGCAAGTGAAATGTTAACATCATGGTTGCTCCATCCACCCTCACCCTCACTCTTAAGCAATATTTATATTATTAACAAAACCAAAAGCAATAACAAATATATGAAAAATAACAATAATAATACTAACTAATAATAATGATGATGGAGTGTAACAACTGTACACAGAAAACGATAGGGACCACATGAAGAATGTTCTAGGAGCAAAAAAGACAGACATAGAACCAGGGAGAACAGAAACACAAGATATGTAAAATTAAATCACGCTGTGAACGTATAATAGTAACAGTCTTGATATTTCGTTTTTAATATCCGTCTGAATGTTCCATGATATAATTCTGTAATGATTGTTCATCCACTTGAACCATATATCGTGTTGCATAATCAGGAGACCAATTGTCATTTGCTATCATTCGTTCTGCTTCTGTAAAAGCATTAGCTTTATCAGGAAAATGACCTTTCGCATGATTTATAGTCTGTTAAGCGTCATCATATGCTTTGTTCATTAAGGGCCAATGTTGATTAAGGGCCAATAATGGAATATATATTGGATTAATTGATAATGACCTTGAAGGTATAACATTCACCATATTCCAAATGGTCATATATCTTGACGCGTAAGCTTTCTATTTGTTAAGCCACATCAGTAAGAAGTTCAGATATTTTTCGACTTTTCGGTTTCTTCCCGGTATTATCAATTGAAGAATTAATCTAATTGGATCGTTTTGTTTCGCTAACTATATCCGAGGACTGGTAGCACATCAAAGCTAATGTAAATAATGTTTCGAATTTGATTTGCCGCATTTGTTAGTACGTATTGACCAGTATCTTTTTATATTTACACGAGTTAAAACTATTGTAATTATATGAATAAAAATTAACCTAGTTAGATAAATAATTATTGAGTATTGCTGGATTCAATTTTAAATTTTTAGTAATATCACTCATTTGTCTGATTCCATTTTGGGCACGACCAAAACTTATCATTTTGTTAATATTGGCTTTAAATTTTCTAATTGTTAATTCATTATAATTCGTCGGATTAAATAAACCGCTAATTTTAAATTTTAATATGACACGATAATTGATTGATGGATTATCTATAAAATCACTAAATGAAACAGCTGTAGATATAGTAAGTGAAAAGGTATGTGCCAACTTTCTATTTTGACTGGAGCCACGCATATTATTTAGACTGTTATTAAGCTAATAATGTGCAGCAGTCGTCATCGGGCTTAAAAGCTAAGGCGCAATGTTAAACATTATATTAATTGAGCCAGGGCCACAGTTCAGTGTGCTCGTTTTTGACTGTTCAAAGGCATACATCGATGCGAATACTATTCCATTGTACGTGCTCGTGTATGGCCGTGTAAAGGTAGGATTGCAGATATGTAGACTCCCCTCTTTTTGACTATTTCTGGATCTCGAAGACGGTACGTCCGATCGAACTGGAACTTTTACCAGGAGCACCTAAAGCAACGAGAGACGAGTTCGAGAAAAAAAGTTTTACAAGGATTTTTGCTGTTGTTTTTCCGTAGGGTCTCACCTTACCACGGTACGGTCCCATCCAATTTTGTCCGATTGAGTTGAAAATTGTTTTTGATATATCTACGACTATATCTGAGAGATGGTTTTGAGCTTTTTCGAAAATCGCAAAAATGCAAAATAAGTTTGAGAAGTGTATCGTTACAGATAAAGGTTGAAAGTTCGTTTTTTTTACGATTCTATGGACAGTCTGTGATGAAAATCTTCTATCAGTCAGTGAACTTTTGATAATTTTTGGAACAACAGCTTTTCGTAAAAATCAAATTAAAAATTAACGGCAGATCGAATTGAACTCATTCAAGCGCAGATCGAAAGGTCAATACCCAGTCTATCTTTAGAGCACATAAAAAGAAAATTCATTTTTTGCTAAAAAAGAAGGGGGGGGTCTACCCTTAAGTAAGAATAGTGTAACATCACTCGGTGAACAGTTGTCATAAAGAAAAATATTGGATTTAATTTTTCTTTTATTTTTAAATAATATCACTCATTTGTCATAGCTGATTTGCAATCAATTGCAATATTCATTAAATATTGGATTTACTACATCGAATAGTAAACTTCGAGATAATATTCTGAAAATTATTCAAAATTCAATAAATAAAAACAAACAATATAATATTAAAATTTCAATATGAAATCGATAAAATATTGATTCTTGTTTAGCTGATGAATTATCTAAACTTGACAATTTACAAATATCAACATTTGATACAAATTCATTGAATAATTTAAAAAAAAATATTCAACAAGGATATGCAATTAGTGTAGACAATATCAAATTATTATTTGATGCTCTGATAAATTCTGATCAACAAGAACAATGTATCTGTTTAACACCTATCAACATGAAAAAATCTTATATCTGCCGAGTAATTGGATCAAACTATGTAAATCAAAACGGATTCATATTACCACTTTCAGCATTATTAATATTCATTTTATTTCTACTCTGTCAAACAATTCAACAAGCCTCATCTGTATCCATTCATCATCAATATCGTTGGTTTTTTCAACGTTTAAAATTTTCCACTATTTTAAATCCATTTAAAAAACTGATCGATTTCATACTGGCATGTTATCTGGTGTTATATCAAATCAAATTATTAATCTATTAATTGAAGTACTGCTAAAACCACAGGCAGACATACGATTAGGCAAGAAGACAACGTTAAAAATATCATTATAAAATATATTAGAATAACTTATTTATTTAAGGTATTTTATTTGATGTAATTCGTCGCCTTGGTCTCATCATTCTGTGTGGTGCTCGTTAACTAGCTTAAATGTTCATTGTTTAACATCATCATTTTTAACATCTCTCTTTATTACATTCAATTTAGCATTGTCTATTTACTGTGAAGCACATTGTATTCAATCTTTAAATGATCATTTATCATCAACTGTATCCATGATTCATGATCGCGTTCAATTGGACATTGCACATATTCATTATGTATTAGCCAAATGTCTTGCACACTATGTTGCATTACCTTACATTATGGCACGATTTTATACATTGACAGTTAAACAGTTTCTCTATTTATGTGAAGGTAATGAGCTATGGTCTCATCAATTATGAAAAATCAACAATAAACACAAACACAATGTATAATACCATTTCAAAAGAATTTGATAATGGTTGGTATTATACAAAATCGTTGATAAAACATGGTTCAATGCCAAACTACTATTTGTACACATCTCAATCATAAACATAATCAAAAACATTTAAAGATATTCTTCACAAAATTTACAAACCAAAAACCTTATTTTCGTTACTCATTGCTTGTTTTATTTACTTATACTGTATCATTTTTAGTATTTAATTATTTGACATGTCTACTGATATTTTCAAATACATTTACACTACGTCTTTTGATGATTGTAACTGGAAATATTTTAACGAAATTATAATTCAGCTATCACCAATCAGAATCAATATCCAAACAGCTAATTTTGAAAAATTAAACATAAACGAAAAACAAGTCATAATTGAAAGTAAATTTCGATTCTTTTATGATTCTTGTCAATTTTCAACCTTAAATTGAGATCTTTTCTTGTTAACTTTTAACTTTAAGTTAACATCTCTCTCTCATTCTTCTCAACTTCCAAATTCAAATTCACATCTCTTCTTTTCTTCTTCTCTCACATAAGGGAAGGAGGAGCTTTAATATTCTTTTTAAAGAATTTATATAAATTAAATTTTATACCTAATTTTTATTTAATACTTTATAATTTAGTATTTACGTTTGCAACACTTCTTTTCTTTTCTTCTTCCTTACATCAGCATCTCAATACATTAGATTCCACCACATTCTTCTCGAAACAATAACAACGAACATCACCTATTCAATTAACTGAACTAGAACATTAAACTTCAGATTGTTCAAACAATTTTTTGTATACAACTTCTATTATTAAACTAGTAATAATTGTTGCTGCTGGTAGAATAGAATTGGGTGTTGTTTCGTGAAGCTGTTAGAAAGGCCTAATGAGCGTTACAAATTGGAGGTTCTTCCCAGATTCTGGTATAACATTAATCTGTGCAACCAGAACCACCAGCAACATCGCCCTTATTATTAATCGACACTACCATCAGTTTATCTATTTGTTATATCACCTTATCTCAATTTTTATTTGTGATTTGGTAACGTCCTACAGAATACGTTTTTATTATTTCTGGTAAGATTTTTCCAAGCTGTTAAGGAGGCTGTGGTGTGGTAAGAAACCTTTAGAGGACATTTTGCTTTCTGAATTTGAGATGTCGCGAGATATTCCAATAACGGGTGATCCAAGATAAATTGCACTAAATTCTGATGCATTTTTCTCTCATTTTTCATTTATGAAAAAAATGCCCTGAATATCAAAAGATAGAGAATTTCAAGTTCTACAAAACTGTTGAGTTTGTTTTTCAAACAAGTCTTCCTTGTTGGCGTAAAATTTAAAAGATGAACATCTACTTAATTGTCCAACTGCAACGGTGAAAAAAACGAAAAATCTGGAAATGTTTTTAAAATGAAGGTCCCGTTGAAATGTCAACTATCTCACGAAATTCTCCGTAAAATTTTGCATCTTTGGATGCATGTTTCAGAATTTTAGAAGAAATATTTTTGAAGAAACAGTTTTCAAGTAAAGTGCCGAAAAAAGTCCTTTTCTGATAGATCTATGCCATTGTTATTTATTAATTCGAAACAAGCTAAATGTTTTCACTGTTCAATCTAACACTTACACCGTTTTGTTCAGAATTAAATTCTACATCCGATGGCATAATAATAAATCTCTCGTAGAGCAAGTCTGGTTTTTGAAAACACGGTTTTCCAAAGTGAACTCAAAAATACTGACAGGTGTCAGTTCCAAGTCTTTTTCTTCTGAACACCAGCAACAGGAACATTGAAAAGATCGTGGAAGCATAGAGCACAAAATTCTCTATCTATTGGTGTTAAATAATTTACTTTTAGCATCGATCTTGATGAGCAAAAGCTTACACAAATCAATAAATGCCAGCAGAAAATAGGAAATCGCAGTTGAATGATTGATTAGACGTGAATCATTTTAATTTGGTGGCGATAAGAAAAATTTGTTTCAAAAACGAAGTCATCAGTTTTGTAGAGCTTGAAATTCTCTATCTTTTGATATTCAGGGCATTTTTTTCATAAATGAAAAATGAGAGAAAAATGCATCAGAATTTAGTGCAATTTATCTTGGATCACCCGTTAGATAAAGATAAGAAGGCAGCAGCAGCTCCGCGTTTGAGCAGTTCCACCGACAGGAATGCTTCATCTTTAAAACAAGAACCATCGAAGGTTTTTGTAAAAGCAAAACCTAAAACTTCTGTGATTCCATCAGTGGTCTCTGTCTTGTCTCGCGGCAGATCTATCTTATCTAATACATCGCGTGCTACACCTAATCTTTCTGTCGCTGGAGGTGGAGTTGATGTTAACGCATTGTTGCTCGAAACTATGAAAATGCAGAATATGCATATATTGGAATCTATGAAACTACAGAAAGAGCAGGCAAAAGAAGCTTTGGAAATGCAAACAGAGACTATAATTTGAGTTATGGATAAGCAACAAAACTTATCTCGAACACAGATATTGTCGGCTAATACGTTGACAGCAGCTTCTAGAGATATTATTCCCGTAATCTCTGGAGCTCCTAAAGCTCAAGTTTCAACCACATCTTTGGCCGCACAGCTGTTGCCTGTTTATGACTCTGATCTCTCGCGGCATGTTTGCTTGCTACCACTACCAAGCGAAAGCAAAGAATAGAAATTAGTACCATTACATGACTGTTCTTCTTGTCACACAGCTAAAAATCAATTGTACTCAATTTCCATTGCCAAAAGGGATTCTAGCACGCAAACTGAGATTTTACCTCGTAATACATCTGCTAAAATCTCTGTCAAAGGATCACCATCCTTATCATCTTCAAATAGTTCCTTAACAGGAAGTGACGCTATGCATTCAGATAAAAGTGAATTTTTGGAAGTTCACAAAAAAAGTAAAACTTTGAAAAATAGGAAACATCATCGAAAACAAAACACTTCTGCTTTTTCAAGTAGCGGTGATGAGGATGATTCGTATTACGATGGGAAAAAGATAATTTGTCCCTATTACTGTATAAACGCATTAGCATTATGTGTGCTGAAATTAATATGTTTTCTTTTATATTAATCCCATATTTTAGAATCCCGAAGAAAAAGAAAATCAAAAAGAAAATTTTCTAATTCTTCTTCTTCACGATCAACTGTTCTCGCTTCACCGGCAACTTTGCAAGTTACCAATTAATGATTCAATTACCCGTTTTAGTGGTAAAGCCAATGAGCAGCCTAATAAGTTCTTGCATGAGTACCAACAGAAAATGCGAACGTTATTTCGGGTTGGTGATTCGCAACTGCTGCGAAATATTAGTAATTGACTCACAGATGCAGCTGGTGACTGGTATTTACAGCTTTCTCAAGGTCATCATTTGCCGGATACGTGGCATGAGTTTAAAAAATTGTTCTTGTTTCGTTTTCCTAGTCCGGAAAGGATAGAAGCTTTGAAAATTGAACGTAGCCGTTGCGTTCAAAAAGAAAATGAAATAGCAGCTGATTTCTATCAAAGATATTTGGGACTAAATTTGGAAATTAATCCAAAAACCAAAGAAAATTTACTAAAAAATACTTTCTTCGAAAACTGAGATCAG
>CAJNOQ010009673.1:0-10067 GCA_905250885.1 Didymodactylos carnosus
ATCAAATTTACTATATAAATATCCACAAGTCCAAAAGCATTTACGTTTAACGATTGATTATTATATTAAAAATGGAAAGCTGCCAACTTTGTTTCAGTTAACGTGGGGAAGAACATCAAAGTCACTGTCATTATCTTTGTCACCAACAGTAGAACCCATTCCAGGGTTAGATGTCGTCGGATGTGGATATGATATTTTTGCTCTAGAGACAAAACTGTGTTTATTAGATTCCGGCAAAGCTCTTTCGGTTTCACTAGTGGCGTGGCATTTAACAGAAGATCTTCAATTCGACACATTATATTGATTCCTACTGTACTACTCACAAATATCCGTCCAATCGTAGAAATTAATCAAGCATAAATCATCAATAAATCATTTATCATAGTTTACATCGACTTTATCTCAACAGCTCAAGATTGACAGGACTGGTATAAGTTAGGCTCCTGATGACAACAAAACGGACCACAAAGTGCTGCAAAACATTTAGCACGTTGTGAGAAAATTTTTTAAAAGATCGCTTTTCCGAAAAATACGTCTTTTTTGTAAATTATATTTTCCCCATAAGATTACGTCAACGCACGAAAACAAGACATGCTTTCGACGCGCCTTTTCAAGCTCTATCGTGGTTTTACAAAAAGTTAAATGCGATAAATCAGAACCTGAAATACAAAATTGACGATCTTACAGATAATAACATTTTTTTGGACATTTACTTCTATAAAGATTTTGTCCTCTCGTTGTTCAGAGCGATTCTTTTCAATTTTATTAGTTCAGTCCTACTTAAGTTTTCTACTTCGCGGATTTTACATAGAACGTTTTTCATAGGGTGACCCGGTTTGCAAGACGCAGAATAATGTTGGCATATTCGTGCCGTTTTTCATCGTCCGCATTGCAGATTCGTTTCACCCTGTAGGCTAGAGTTGCTGCTAAACTCTCTAAAACAAATTATGGATGATCTGATTCGGTCAGTACAAGCTGAAATGTGTCGTCGATTTATTAAACAATTTAGTGACCAACCGATTACTAATAAAATCTGTATAAAGTAAACGTCCAAAAAGTTGATGTTATAATCTGTAAGATTTCCAGTTCTGTATTTTAAGTTCTCATTTATCTCATTCAACTTTTGTGGAACCACAATAGAGTTTGAAAGGCACGTCGAAAGTATGTCTTGTTTTCGTGCGTTGACATAATCTCACGGGGAAAATATAATTTACGTAAAAGACGTATTTTTCAGAAAAGCCACTTTTTAAAATTTTTTATCAGAACGTCCTAAACATTTTGGAGCATTTTACGGCCCGTTTTTGACGTCACCAGGAGCCTAACTTATACTATTATCCATCCCAAAATGCAGTGCATGGTATTTTTTGAATAACTTTTGATAGAAATGAGATAGAGACTAGCGGCGATACCAGGAATTGTGTCCAGGGTGGGTCAGCCCGACTGTACTCGGAAAGGAAAAAGGGTAGTGTTTAGTTTTTCCAACCAAGTTAATTTCTCTCCCTACCTACGCCGCTCTTAAACTTTCGTACAGACAAGAAAAGCTACAGAAAAGAAAAACAAAATTTTTCAGGGTGTGCTGAGCCCACTCGTGGTACCGCCGCTAATAGAGACCTGCGGTTTTCCCTGTTTAATAACCAAGACTAGAGCGGAACTTTTCAAAGAATGAGGAAACAGAGGGTAGTACTGTTCGATAAACAGATATTTGTGAGTGGTATCGTAGGAATCAATATACTGCGTCTAATTGAAGATCTTCTATTAAATGCCACGCCACTAGTGAAACCGAAAGAGAAACTGACTGTGCTACATCTAACAGACAAACATTCAAACCTTTCTGATGGCCGCCAAAGTGTCTTTAGAGAATCTCCAGAAAACTCTTTTATTATTATTTGCATTTAAAACTGAAAAAAATTTCATAGTTAATCAGCTATTGGATATTTCATAATGAATGAGCTGGACCGACGATAAGTTATATAAAAAACTTTTCTTTTCTACTATCAAATAAGTATAATTCATATTAGGTTAATATAATAACTATCCCCTACTTATTAGCCTCATAAAACAGGGATGATTCGTTTAACAGCGTATCATAGTTTATATCGACTTTATCTCAACAGTTCGAGACTAACAGGACTAGAATAAGTTAGACTCCTGGTGAAAAAAGCTCCAAAATATTTAGCACGTTCTCAGGAAATATTTGATTGAGTTTCAGCGTCAACACTGACATAAGAAAAGTTAAAGAAAGTCAATAGCATAGCAATTTCTTTTAAATGGATAAAGATTAGTCTTCAATAAGAAATGAGCGGGCGAATTATTTGTTTTGTTAAACAGCTTAGTTTTTAATATTACCTTGTATAGCCGACATGAGTTAGAAAGTGTCAAGTTTGTTAACACTAAATATGAGTAATATTTAGTTTGACTCATTTCACATTGAAGACTGATCTTTTTCCATTTAAAAGAAATTACTATGCTATTGACTCTCTTTAACTTTTCGTAAGTTAGTGTTGACGCTGAAGTTCATTCCAATATTCTTTTCTACCTTACAATCAATCATACATCATCAATAAATCATTATCACAGTTTACATCGACTTTATCTCAACAGTTCAAAATTAGCAGGACTACTATCCATCCCAAAATGCGGCGCGGGTAGGTAATTTTTGAATAACTTCTGATAGAAATGAGATAGAGACCTGCGCTTTTCGCTGTTCAATAGCCAAGACTTGAGCAGAACTTTTCACAAGCGGTAGCAACTTTTGAAAAAATTTCAAAGCTCGTGTTTCCAGAGGATCTTTGGAAAACTAGCTCCGTTCTCAGAAAACTAACATACACTGTTAGTAATTTTTTGCATGCGTACATATTCCGGACGTTACTCTACAAAATTATGCAAGTCTCGACTCTTCGGCTATCGTCGTTCGGACAGGACACGCTTTCCTCGAGCGCGTGTCTATCTCCGAGCAGACATCTCTGGGAATCTCAAACTGCCACGGAGTATAGGTAAGACTACACTGAGCATAGTGGCAGTATTTGCTTTTGTGTAGAAATGAAAATAACTTCGCCACAGGTACTTTTGTGAAAAACCGTTTTTTCGCCTGTTACTGGCAAAAATTAAAATCCTTATATCTCGACCAAATCCCATGCTGGCTCAAGAACCTTTTAGGAAAGACTTAAAAGGTGCCATATATTGTTGATCACGCCGAAAAAGTGATCCAGCAGAACACTGTTGGTTTGAGGTTATTCAGAAGGTTTCTGGAAAACCTTACACTCTTGATTCAACATGGGAATGAGATACAATTCAACATTACACCACTTATTTCAATATTGATTGTTCAACAAAAGTGGCTTGCAACACATTATATTCAAATTTACGCGAATATCCACAAATATTGTTCAGCTTCTATTTCCAATATACCACACTTCAACATGATAAACGTGATATTGATATTACAATAACTAATCATCACTTCTTAAATACAACATTATATGCAAAGCTAAAACAAATGAATACTGAGTCGAGTATTCGATATTTATGGAAGGATACAATGGATGAACTATATTGCAATTTCTCAACTTGACTAATAGTTATGCATCAACAGAAGCTGATAGAGAAAAAATGAAAGAAGATATTGTTAGAAAAAATTTCAATTAAAACTGAAGTATCATCGGAATACAGTACTATATGGAATTCTGTTTATTGGTAGCCATCATACAAACATCGTTCGGATCGATTAGTTAAGAAATTGAATGAAAAAGCTCTAGTATCAAATTCTCATAGTCCTACGTCTATCTATCGGATACCAACTAGTTTTGATGTCGTTTATAATCGTAGAAATGCTTTTACAAGTAGACTTAGGCAGTGTGGAGACATATCCCGATTGGGATATCATTTTTTGCAGCAAAATTCGGGATATAGTTTGAAATTATATCCCGATTGGGATATCAAGAATTTTAATTTTTAATTTGTTAGAAAATGATAAGTTTTAATTAAATGAGAGCTGAATATTCTTCTCCTTCTTCTTTATTCCCCGTCTCTAATGTTCCTAGTAGTGTCTTTTGTTTTCTCCAGCTGATCGAAGAGACACATATATCTTTTTAACAGACGTAAATAGATTTCTTCTATTAGACATCTTTCATATGTGAATATAATATAAATATAATAGAAGATAGAAGACAAAGTCGTTACCACGCACAATTTCATCTACCATACATTTGTAACGTTCTTTTCTTCTTCGTCTTTTTATAACTATTAATAATTCACTTGATTCAATTATGCCTCCCAAAACATGAATGTAAAAACATCATACGGGTCTAATCGTTACAAAATTTAAGTCTGATAAATTGAAGCGGGCTCAAAGAACATAAGGCAATTTATCTGCAAGAACGGATAGTTAGAAAACTTCCCGATCTCGCACAAAGCACGTATATTTATATATTGTCGACGCATGAGACAAGAATTGTGTTTCAGTACATGTGGGCATTGAAAAGGAAGATCCAATGTAGTTTTTCGAAGAGCTCTTTCGAATGGTGACGTCAGTTTTACCCCAAAATCTCGTTATTTTCTCCTTAATCGTTTTTACGACGAAATTTCATGTTTTATATCCCGATCGGGGGTACTACGGGATACTACTTTTTTTCTATATCCTGATCGGGATATATATCCCGATCAGGATATAGGAGGTGTCTCCTTACTGTTAGGCGATCATCGGACATTTCTGACTTGAATAATAGTATAGATTCGAATTCGACCACATCGAAAGAGGATTCATCGCCAACAGCGAATGACTCAGATCGAAATGACGTAGACCATGAGTTTGTGGATGCCGAAGATGGAAAATATAGTCTGAAACCACTTATTTTATATAAAATCAACCTTGATCACTTTCAAAATACGACACATATCATCTACATAAAAATTATTAAACGATTTGATCAATTAGTCCAGTCGATTCCTATACATTTTGCTGATGACGCTAACTTTTAAAAAGAAATTATTCATTTGTAGTTCCGCAGATAGATTTGTACATGTTCTTGGTAAAAAGCCAAAGTACTTTGCTTGCTTGATGAAGCCGATGTCTGTCTGTTTTTCAGGAGTAAATTTATCTGTAAGCCTTGTCACACTTACTTGATAAGCACTTGTTAAGTACAACTGAAGTTGATAGTTTTAGTTTAGAGTGCTATAATGGAATACATTCCGCTTGTATTCCGACAGAATAAAGTTGATATCAAGTACAACTGCAAGCGCTTTAACAACATACTTCCTAGCAATAAAACTAAGTATAGCAAAGGACGGGTGCTCACAAGACCGAGAATCGACCCATTCGGATTGTTCTGTCTGAAATTGTTGATCTGAATAGAAAAATCATATTTAAATTATTTTCTATCATTTTTCAGCGAAAAAAAGTAAAAACAGACGCTAAAAAATTCTTTTTCTTTCATTATTATACTATCATACGCTATTTCACTGGTAAGTTGCCTATAACATTTCATTCAAGGTGTTTATATAATTCATTCTACCACTGATGGATAGAGAATGAAAAACTGAGCAACTGTATAGCAGCTAAGTGCGATACATTCAAAATCATTTAAAATCGATCTTATACTTCAATTGGCTATGGTGAACATAATTTGATCGAAAACAAATCCAGACCAAGTTATAAGCAAAATACTGAGATCCTCATTTATTCTAGCACACCCGGTAGAATTCTACGTTCAATAAAACTGTTAAGTCATAGATTACTCATATAATTTCTTTGTCATGGAAGTATTATGAATTGTGGGGAAGTAACAGAAAATTCTTTTTGAGATCGAATAAATCTGACAGAGTAAAACAATGCAGAAGATATTGTTCTTAAATTTATGTTATCAGCAAAAAACATAGAGTGGTCTTTTTTGATATGAGGTAGCAAAAAGTTTCTACTATATTTATTATTTTATTATGGTCGATCTTTTTGGTGTTCTTTATATCTTTTCGTATTATTTTCAGCGATGACAATACCGATCATGTGCTGCTCTTGCTCGACTATGCGGTATGAGAAAACTGTGCATCTGGCAAAAACTCAAAAAAATAAGTGGCATTTAGTAATTATGGGAATAAAAGTACGTAGAAGTATATGGTTTCAAGAAATAAAAAATCGAGCCAAATCACTATATATAGTGACTATGTGAGCTGACTATAGTCAACTCACATAGTCAAATCAAGATTGATAAAGCGTTTGACTAGGCATAAATATGTTGCACAGGCTAAGGTATAATACGTGAATGGTATTTTTTTACTTCTACGTATTCCGAAGTTTGTTTAAGTGATAGGTAGGACAATATTGAAGATTTTCTCTAATTTTAGCTTCACTTTTCTTGAGCGTTTATTCATCCTTTTATCAATCAATTGTTGGCTTGTAAATTCTTTCATTGTGTCCTCAGTATCGACCTCGGCAAAATGGAGGCCAGTTGTTTTAATGCACGGAATTCTATCAAATGCGGAAGATATGAATGAATTAGCGGGATGGATTAATGAAACATATCCAGGAATCTATGTACGCAATATCGAAATTGGTAACGGATATGAAGATTCCCTTTTCATGCCAATGAATAAGCAAGTTGAATTATTTTGTCAACAAATATTTTCTGACGAAAATTTGAAAGATGGATTCAGTTTGTTAGGATTTTCACAAGGAAGCTTGATAACACGAGCTGCAGTTCAACGATGTTCATTTCCAAATGCGTACAATCTCATTACTCTTAGTGGTATTCATGGCGGTGAATTTGGTATTCCCTATATAGAGCTTCTACCACCAAAACTTCGTGAATTTGCTACTAAGTATATGTATACAGATTATGTACAGAAACTCATTAGTTTTGCTGGTTATTGGCGCGATCCGTATCAGTTAGATAAATATTATACTGAATCTCAATTTCTGTCCGTTATCAACAATGAAGGAAAGACGAGAAATGAAACTTATCGGCAAAATTTACTAAAATTAAATGCATTTGTGATGACTTATTCTGATATCGATGAAATAATCTCGCCACTAGAATCGGGCTGGTTCATGTCCTATGGTCCAAATTCATTAAAAGTTCAACTCTGGAACGACTCGCGCGAATTTCAAGAAGATTTAGTGGGCATGCGCACTCATCTTGACCAAGGACGATTACACACTTATATATCTCATTGTAAGCATCAGGACAATCCTCATAAGCCAAATAAAGAATTTCTTTTTAAAAATATTATGCAATATTTTAATAATACTTTGTAAATAATTCTGATTTTATTTAATTCCTCAATTTATGTTTCAATATTATAAAATATTATAATCAAATAATACAGTTTTTGTTTTGTTCGATACTGCATATAATTTCTACACAACGTAACTTTTCCTTATGAAGGACGATTATAAGAGTGGATTAATGAAGCGAAATCCTGTGTTCGTTAAGCTGCTACGCTAGACAAACATTTTTTGTTATTTCTGGTAAGAATCTTATCCGAGTCTTATCGGATTCTTACATAAGGAGTCCGCACGAAAATGGCAAGAATTTCGTACTAATCCGATAAGAATCAGGTAAGATTTAAATAAGAATGAGCTATGACTATGATCTATCGTTTTCTTATCACTTCTTTATGGAATTCTTAGTAAAAGGCAGCCGCCGTTTTATTTTGCAGAAGCACATACTATATAAGTACCTGCTAGAGCATACTGTTAGGAAGTGAATACGTTCACTCCCTAAGTTGAAGGTCATTCTGTTCTAACTGTTTCATCATGTATTTCGTTTATCTCTTTTCGCTCCCTTTTTATGTGTCGTCATAAGATGTACATAAGGCAAAGATCGAGCAGAATTTAGTTTTCCATATTTTACACACCATTCGATAGAGAATCGCGCGCTGATCACGAATATGTATTCCCGGCCTCTCAAAACTGTTTCCTCGCTGACCGAATCAAGGTCTGGAAATTTCGGTCATTAACTTTCAGTTCCACTTATGGCTTTGGACGCACTTGGTTATAAGAGAAAACGTATGTTTTCTGCAGGACAATAAAAGAAATCGACTTCATGGCTCAAAGATTCTTTTTGTTTGTCTCCAAAACGACTCCTGATGTACTGCAGACTGATGCGCCTAGAAAAACGAACTATGTGCTACGATTGTTCGTTGTTTGTTCAACGTTTCGTTCTTGCATTGTAAAACAAAATACTCTATCGGATTGCGTTTTCAACATTGTACAGCATAGTCTCTTGTCTATTTGCCCAAATTTCCGATTGGTGTCGATATAAGTTCTGTGGTGGAAACTTTACAGTGGAAAAGTTTGGAAAAAAAGTTTAGCTTTTATATACTAGCAGTACCAAATTCTGCGTGATACAACCGAAGGAATTTTTGAAATTCGTAAAACTCGATCTTTCAAGTGCAGAATACTGGTTTTTAAAGTTTCAAGTTTCGTGAAATTTCATTTAAAAATTGAGTTTTACGAATTTCAAAAATTGCTCGGTTGTTACACGCAGAATTTGAAGCTGAACAATTTTTATTCCCACACTTTTGTTCTATAATGCTTTCCTAAAGCGAAACGCTGTTCAAGGTCCTGGACGACTTTGCGCGCCGAGTCTCTAACAGCCAACCATGAAAATGTGTACTTTTTTCGACTATTGACACTTCCATTCGATTCCGCATGTGAAAGTACCTATGCTCGATGAGCTTCAAATTCTCTGAACTCTTTATTTTGGTTCAGCAGAAAAGAGAAAGCATCGTCAAATTTGAGCCCCTTTTCTCTGCAGTGGAACCGGAATCAACTCACAGTTGAAGATACTCTACATTCAAGCGTGACTAATTTAGCAATAAAATAAGAAAGGAGTTTCAAGTAGGTAGGCAGTGTCGCTATTAATTGACTTTGATTCCCTTTTGCTGGTTTTTGTTTGGCGCTCTTCGAAATCTATATGGTATGGAACCAATTGAAGTTTCAGCTATTGGCTTAAAAACTCCTAGTTCTACGAAAACTTTATAGTGATTCAAACAGCCCAAACTGTGGACTTTAATTTCGTAATCAAGCGATTATTTCAAAATCAATCTGAGGCGGAGTAATTTACATTTTATTAGAACATCCAGACAAAACACTCAGTTCTTTGAAATTTCTTAATGACCTCTGTTTTTACTATACATTTTTGTCAGCTTAATCAATCAAGTTCAAAGTTTTTTGGTAGTAGACTAGTTAATACTCGCCCGATATAAATTTCATCCGTAAGCATTGAATTCATCTGACAAACTGCTTGGGTACCAGCACTCAAATCAGTCAGTGTTACTGCAGATGCGATTCGATAGGGCTATATGCTGCTGACAATCATTGGGCACGATATTAAATTTTTTATAAACATTAGGCTACATTGGGATAACAGGTAAGCTGCTGGGCGAATAGAGATAAGCATATGACACAATATACATGTTGATTTAAGGTATCGAAATTTTAATCATAATGATTTAAAAATAAATGTCGGGACGACTCTTCTTGCAATCTTAATGTTAGTTACTCAAATAATGATGATGCAAAGCAAATGAAGGCGGACGCATTTGACTATCAATGTTCCTATTCGGACTTTTTCTAAAATTCGCTAGATGGTATGCCAACAAAAGGTAAAAATATGAGTGCAAAAATATAAATCTTTGTAAAAATAGAGATTGGCTGTATAGCATAGCATAGTCAACACTATATTTCTCGTTGATAATCGTAATTTTAGTCTTATGTAACGCTTAGTTCACTCACTAATTAACTGTACATTTGTCCTTTAACCCTACGCAGGCCCTCATGTTCTTTTAGTACTTTTGCTCTTTTTTTGTAGCTCAAGTTATATCATTTTGTCTGTACCTTCTGAACAATTAGTGCTTGTATCGTTATTTTAGTTTACACTGGCATAATTTATTATGATGTCGATATATATCAGGCATTTTCTTTTCTACATCTACATGTGTTCTTATCATTTGATGCAAAATTTTTTCTTTCTTCAGTATAAAACAACATAACATTAACTTCATATGCTTTTAAGCGATAAAGCAAAATAACGCACAGATAAAACATAAGCATTATATAAACGTTAAAAAGT
>CAJNOQ010009674.1:0-10066 GCA_905250885.1 Didymodactylos carnosus
TTGAATTACAAAAACATTACAATTACAAATCTTGAACTAAATGTTACAAATTACAAAAACATGTCTAAAAATCTTAGGATCCAAGGATCGTTGCAAAGCAACAAAAGAACAAAGATCAACCATTCTGATGATGTCTTAACCCATTTTAAGTATACCAGCTTTACATAGAGGTACAGCCGCTGTTTTCATTAATTATATGACAAATACTTTAAGGACACACCCCTACAATATGTAATACCTATCTATGCTTTCCGTCTCGCACCCTCACTAACGGAATATCTAGTGAAGAAAAGACCATCGAAAGAAATTATCAATGTAACGCTGAAAAATTAAGAAATATCGAGTTACATCCTATTTAAGCTAATAGGACAGAATGTACAATTTTTACAAAAAAAGACTAAAAGATTAAGGAATAAATAGTCAATAAAATCCCCTTTTTTTTAGCATTTCAAGAACACACCTTCATCCGAAGACGCTAAAAATACGATAAAATACAGAGCTTTTTGCATTCACTATCTCATGTTATCTTTCAGAAAATGAAAAGCCTTCTGCATGAAACACTTAGAATACAATAGGTAGTTCTATACGGACGGCTCCAAAGACTGTACGGACGAATGAAAAAACGCCAAACAGTTCTTTACACGAATCGAGAAGCAACAACAATATTGTACCAGAAAAGATTTTACACGCCTGATGTTAGAAGGAACCACAGGACTAATCGCAGTAGTGCATTTTAAGATGGCACTAATAAAGACAAAATGACAAAACAAAATCACGATATATGTAATTTACCATGAACGACATGCATATACATAAAAGAAACAAGAGTTGTTGTTTTATTATTCTCTAAACCGTTACTGACGTTCAGAAAAAAATTTTTTTGAAACGCATGTATAATATTTACCAATAAAATTTTTGTGTTTCTTTATTCTTTATCATTCTTACCTTCAAGAAGACCACTAGTATAGGACAACAACGTCGATTGGTTCAGATTTAATATTTATACCCGTGGCAGCCAGGACGATTCTCCACATAAGCTTGACCATCTTCTGCCATTTTCGAACACGATCAGTTTCGGCAGCATGCTCCCTCTTCATCGAACGTATCTTTTCGTCTATACATTCTATTTATCTCACCTTTTTTTGCATTTTCCGACGCCAGTTGCGCGTGTGTTTTCTCTTTTGTCCAGTCAGTCGTACTAGAAAGAAAAGTCAAAAATTGACCATAACGATACACATAACCGACATACCATTCACATACATTTAGATGTCTATCCTACGATTAGTCGTCATAATATTAACTTTAAAAACAGGAACCAGCATAAAAATAACATTGAGAAATTAGATGAAAGCAGGTAAAGAAAGAATCATAAATGGAGGATCAGGAGTTACTTTTCTGTTAAAAGATCGATACCGAGAAGTGGAACGACTTCAAAGTTTTGCTTTGACAATACCATTGATCCAACATTTCCGTCATCTTATCCTACTGGATCTATCCAAAAGTATACCTGTGCGCACTGCGTATAGAAAATCGCTGCTACACACTATATTACCAGATAATACACTCGGAAAAATGTTTACAAAGCAGTCTTACAGAGTCCACCAGAAGAAATAAACGTAAGACCGACGCGATCATTATCGCTAATCTTTGGAGCAATTTCTACGTTACTAGCATCTTTTCCACAGCGAGCGGGATCTTTATGATTTTCTTCGAGAACAATCATTTGTTCTAGAAGAAGCGACACTTAGTGAAATATTTTTGCAGATAGCTGTTGCAATGGCATTTCTAGCACATAATAATGCCATACATGGTGATCTAACATGTCGGAACGTATACAATCAATCTAAAGAAGTCTATTCAGAAAAATCAGATACATTTTTTTAAATCATTCACAACCTCGCTTACCGTAAGCGAGATAAAACGTGCATTGAAATGGTTAAAGTGTAACCATTTCAATGCACGTTTTTCCTTACCGTCCTGCTACGACAACATTTTCTCCATGCCTATGGTATTTTCTATGACATTTTCTCCATGGGCAAGGTAGTACGCTACGCAAAGTGTGCAAGACGACCGAGTGGGACAACTGAAGAACACTCCTACACACTTTCGAAAGTGTGTAGAAGTGCTCTTCAGTTGTTTTTTCAGTGACTTTTTTCATGATATGATAAATGGTAACAGAAATATAGACAAAGAGATCGCAAATGCTTGGTTGTTTTATCTACAAGCAGTTACAGAACATACGATCTATTCTTACAAATCAACTGAAATAGCAGCGTTCAACGAAAAACTACTGCATGGCCAAACAGACTATCGAAATAACTAAAACAGAGAGTATAGAATTGTTCATTTAAAACTTCGTTTCTTTGATAACAGGCATTCCAGACCAACATTTCATGCACGTTTTTATATGTTCGGTGTGGTATACGGTTCCACATATAAAGTTACAACATTAAATGCTGTGTTAATCAGGTGTTAGCATTTAATGACAAGGCTGAATATGTGAAAGACTGTTATTTCCATGGATTATTAATAAGAAGTGCATCAACAGCAAAAAAAGAAAAACAATTTAGAGATACTGTTGAAACGAAATGACTATAGTAGTTGCTGAAACGATTGACTGTAATAATTTCAGGTGGCGCCATCATAATGGCGTAACTTGTGATTACTTTTCGCATAAATTGCATCAGGAGTTAACCAAAACTTTGTGATAACCCTTTTTTTATATAGGCAATCTGATTTTTATACTTTAAAGCTTTACTTTTACCCTTCTTACGAGGTCATTTTGGCTATATGACGGCTTGTCCAGCTAACGGTATCCTTTTTTCGCTCTTTTTCAAAAGATTATTGCAGTAAAGCTACAAACTAATCTAAAATTGCAACTACATAATTAAGTTCCCAAATAATTTTACTTACAAGTACTTGCCCAAACACTTGAATCCAACGCACCCAGGAAAAATGGTGTAATTAATGGCCAATTAAACATTAAACATTTCTCTACAAAATCAAAAATGTCTTGACTCTGAATACGGCAAAGATCTCAACTCGCTCAGGCTATTTTTTCATGTATATGGTTTTAGTAAAAAGTGATTATTTCTCACACCAGCGAAACGATTTTCTTGATATGTTTTAGCAAAATTATACCAGAACATTTTTAGTGATGTTTAGTTGATGAATTTTTCTTAATAAAGCTTTGTGGGAGAAAATTTTGTTTGATGCACCTTCTATCGTTCAAACGTTGCTCTTTCAAACAAAAAAACGCGAAATCTTCAGAATAGTCGGAACATGAAGAAACGACGCTCGACATTTTATGCAAAACTTCTGTATAAGCCGTTACCAATTTTCTCTAGCACTGCTTCTTGGTATACCGACACTTGGGCACCGACATTTGGGCGCCAGCATCTGGACGCGCGCAACATTTGAACCACATCATTGGACGCAACGACAGTTGAGATTCAACGGCGCCAGTGTGGGTGAGGTGAGGGTGAGTATCGATGAAGATTAACCCTTGACAGCTGTTATCATTTTGGACTTCATGGCTGCTTAGGGGTCCAGTTGGACCCGCACGAGAACGTATGGCCGACGCTCAAGCTTTTTACCATTTGATTGAAGCTTTTCATGCATGGATCAATAGTCTACATCATGCTCCTTCTAGGCGTGAATATGTTGATACTGATACGGGGTATGTAAACGTATATCATTTAGAAGACATTTTTGGGAAAGGTTTTATAATTAGGTATGCACCAGCTTTTAACTGGTGTTGTAGCATACAGGGAAAATTTCTATACATCGAGTATCAATATTCCCTTATCGCTTCGGAACATCTCATTTTATAGAAAAATGTTTGCTCTACCAAAACGGCGGCAGAGGACAGCTCTAACACGGCTGGAAATCGTAAATATAACACCATGGTTGTTATCGGGTCCGTGCGCATCCACACTTCAGTTTTTTTTCTATAAGACTCATTCACGAGACTTGATATAGGTAGTCTGTGAGGATAGGAGGCTGCCGATTAGGAAAGGGGACAGCTCGAAAGAAATGAATACTGCCCAGTAAGAAACCCAAAACTGCATAGTGGGTCCAACTGGACCCCCAAACAGCTGTCAAGGGTTAAATAATGGCGATTACAGTTGGATATGAGTAATATAGAAAAAGCTCTCACACCGTACCACGTGTGTTTAAAGAAAGTTTTAACGTTATGCATCATACTTTAACAAACGCACTCCTACTGAATGCTTTTGTCGTACATGCGCCCAAATGCCGATGCGCCAGAACGTCGCTGCGCCTTGTTGTCCGGTAATCCTGCCTCTTGTGCTTATCAACAGCATTTCAGTGCGAACTAGACGTCCTCATTACATACATGCACTAAAAAATGATTAACTTTACGAGTAATTGTTATTTCATTCGTGCATAAACTTAAATGACTTCGATAAAAGCAAAATATTTTTTATTTATTTCATAAAATGCGCCATATTCATTTAAATTATGATAAAAGGACGTTGTTCATTTCAACGCAAGCATATGGTTTCTCTTATTCGCATACTGAATAAGAAAAGAAAAATGTGTTAAAGTTTTTTTAATAATAGAACTCGAATACAACATATAATTTATTCATTTTGTCAATAGTTTTCTTTTCCATCATTAAACAATCCGAGTAACAATAAAATAAGAATACTATAACCCAAGCACGAAAAAAGCAGCTAGCATCGCTCGACGCATCTAATTCACTAGATACAAAGACAGATGCAGCTAGCTGCTTAGGCAAAAGAGAACAGTTGAATCAAGTATCGCTCGATGCAGCTAGATGTGGACGATGAACTGTTAGATGCATCGATCAAAAGACGACGAAGATTTTGTGAATAATAAAAATACTGTGCATCTAGTGAACGTCGATGCAGCTAGCTTCATATGATAGATACACTAGTAGATCTAGCCGGATCCATGACGCTAGCTGCATCGACTTTCACTTCTACTAAACATCAAATAACTGTACATCTAGTGGATCGATGCGGCTCGCGTCATGGATATGACTGGATCTACTAGTGCATCTATCAAATGAAGCTAGCTGCATCGACGTTCACTAGATGCCCGGTTTTTCTTATTATTCACAAAATCTTCATCGTCTTTTGATCGATGCATCTAACAGTTCATCGTCCACATCTAGCTGCATCGAACGATACTTGATTCAACTGTTCTTTTTTCCCGAAGCAGCAATGATTGTAATGAATAACTTTTGCATTGCAATGAACTTTCCAAAATGCTTCGTTGACGCGGCGCACTGCGCAAAACACACTTTTTGCACCAGGTACAAAATCAGCTGGGAAAATCGATTTTTTCAATTTTTAAAAAGTTTGCCTCTGCCACAGGACTTATACAGTCCGTGAGTTATTGCACACGTATACCTTTGAAGGTGTCCTCTACAAACTGGCAACTTTTGAGGGTACGTTTTTGCGGGACGTACTCCTCTTAAATAGCCATTTAATTTATATAACTGAAAAACAACGGTCAAGGGGTATTGGTCGGCACTCAGAGGAGCAGCGCCAACTTTTTCCATAAACATCTATAAGATCAGTTGGTGTATGGAAGACTTTATACAGTTTTTGCCTAAACAACACGTTTTTCTGGAAGACTGGGTCTCTACAAAACCTTCCAGAAAGCTTTTAGAGGTTCTATTTTCTTAATTATGGAACCAGCACACTCGAAAACCTATAAAGGTATCAAAATAGACCGGTTTCGAGAAGTTTTTGCTTAAAACCCAATCAAGTTTTCTGGAGAACCACTTTACAAAAACTCCATCGTTCCAAAAAGTGATCTATAGGAAAGAGCGCATGCGAAAACCTATAAACAGTGAATTTTGAGTTGACCGGATCCATTTCAAATGTCCGCTTGTCTAGCAAAAACAGAGAACATGACTGACATGAACGATGCCCGCAATTAATTAATTGCACAGGTACTCTTAAAAGTAACTTACATTGTGGACAAATAAATTTTGGTTCGAGATTGATGGGTGTTAGCAGCGTTGTATCCGCACTCCCATTCTCTTCTGCACGGATATTTCAACTCAAAAGCATCTATATTATCGCTCTTCCATCAGTATTCAAACTGTGTCACACCCTGAAAAACATAAACTAAATTATAGGCGAAGCTGAAGATTTCTTATATAATACGGCCATAAACCATCTTGCATTTTAAGTATATTTTTGGTATTATAATAGCTCGGAAGTTCGAGAAATTTTACTTAGCGAAGCTGGATCCGCAGCACCATGATATCTTTATACTTTTCTATTCACCAGATACTTAGATACAGTGACAGATGCAGCTGGCTGCTTGGGTAAACGAGAAAAGTTGAATCGAGTATCGCTCGAGGCAGCTAGATGTGGACGATGAACTGTCAGAAGCATCGATCAGAAAACGATAAGATTCTGTAACGTCTGTACTTTTGCGGCAGATCTGCGATGCTCACATATGAGGTTTCCTGATTTACCTGTAGATTCGACTATTCTAAACTGATTGAGATAAAAGAATTAAAAATCCATCGATAGTAAGAGAAAAACGAGCTCAGTCATACTTCTACTCTCTGCTTACTTCTTGGTGTTTTTATCATTGATACTAAAGAAATTCTGAACATTTTTTTCATGTGTCGCGTCTAATTGGTCTCTGAATATGTAAAATAAGAATTAAAAAGCGTGGGTCATAAGACGAATGATCAATATTTACTTACGTTGAAGTACGTATTATTTCGACAGATTGTCTCGATACCATCATGTATGAACGGAATGCATGATTGTACATCTAGAGAGAAGTCAAAACTTGCATTGATAGTTATAAAAGAGTCGACTCATAGTGAATGGCGATAGCAACGACCTCGTTTCATGATAACAATTTCTTTTGGTTTACTACTTGTAGAATAGAATTCTGTGGAAGAATCTAACGGATGGTCCGAAAATTTTCGGACGAAATGTGACGATAAAGTATTCTAGGCGAGTGAAAATTTATGGATCAACGCCAGAATCTAGTGCTTTTTCCGAATATGGGTTCACAAATGTTGTCTGCCGGTTTTGTTCAAGAATAGTAAAGGAACATTTAAAAAACAGCTGTTAAAAGTGATGTTAACGATGTGACGATACTGTATCTTTACATAAACTAATAGAAAACATTGTCGGAACTTCTTTGTAATCTTTGCCTTCATTATACGCATACAGTGTTCTCCAGAAATGTCTGTACAATTTTTTGTGAATTTCTTTTTCTTGAAGATTGAACCTTGAATCAGCAATTAAAATAATCATTTATTGACGACTTGATCGTTGTGCTTCCACTGTGAGCTCAAAGCAATTCTATTTGGGAAAAATCTAACGGTTGGTCGGAAAATTTCCGGACGAAATATGACGATAAAGTATTCTAGACGAGTGAAATTTATGGATCAACGCCAGAATCTAGTGCTTTTTCCGTTTTTTTTTATGTATTCACTTTGACTATGGTATCTTATTATTAGACATTATTCTAATTGGTATATTAGCTTTGGGAATATACAAACTTATCATTTATTTACAGATATCACATTATAATGTGAAAAATTTTAACTTTTTTTCATGAGATTATATTTAATTCTTAATTGATCATAAGCACTAGTTTTACGAAAAGTAGGACTTTACAAAATCCTATGTTTTCTCGAAAACCTTTCTAGAAAATTTTTGATCAAAAACATGATTTTTCAGTATTTCTGACTGTATGATCATGTTTAGCGAAAAAAACTAACCATATCGTGATGTTCTGAACTAGTTCTGATGTTTTCTGAGTGGGTTGTGAATTTTTTAATAGAGGTGAAAACAGTCTGAAAGTCCTAGTTTCGTAAAATTCGGTTTTTACTTGCCTTTGAATTCTTTTCTGAAAACAAACATGGCCATCAGACTCTGCGTAGTCGATTACGTATGTTCCATGCGATTTCAAGATTACCTCAAGTCACCGGGTACCAGTCTCGGTGCTTTAAGAAAATTCAATATCACGCCCGAATCACTGAAAATCAAGTCTTCTCTTGGCACCCATTTTGAAGAAGACACCATGGGTTATCTCTCATTAAAAAAATCAAAATGTTTGTATGCTAAGTTTTTGGGGAATGATCTGGTTTTCCAAAGATCCACTGACAAACATATGTTCGGATTTTCGAAATAATCTTCATTATGAAAAGATGCGGCCAGGTCTGACTACAAGATACTGGAAGTTGCAGGTCTTCACCAAAACAAACGGCCACGGCCAGTATTCATTTGGACAGATAATAGTATTCGGACACTACAACATCAAAGATCGTATTGAATTATCCTAAGAGAGTAACCTAAAACACACAGTTGCACAGAAAGTAACTAGGAGAGAAAATTTTATTTTGTTTCTCTTTCACTACTTTCTTTGCGACCGTGCATAGACTAGGTATGCAACAGTACCAGTATATTGGGTAACCAAAATATTTGGGTACCCAGTATACTGGTACTGATGCATACCTAGTGCTATTCTATTGTGGGCTCCACAACCTCGGAATGATTAAAAGTTTTGGGGTCAAATTTTAATGCTGACCGATTTACTTAAGAATGTGCATTTTCTGAAATATTGGTTAAGGATATATCATGTGAAAAATCTTTTTTAGAGGGGAGAGGCTTAAATTTCATGACAACGTTTACTTAACAGTGCACTGTGTTGAGTTTAGAACAGTTCAAACTAATAGTGGGCCACTCCCTCGAAGTGGCGACGACGTTTGAAGAATCGCTTATACAGTCTACGGCAACTTGAGCTTCTCTGAATTCATTTGCTTGCTTCAACTAGAGTTGCAGTGCATGTTCAAAATGACGTTGTTCACTACATATTTTCTTACAATATTTTTTATATAACTTTTTCTTTTCATCTGTTAGATTATCAGCTTTTCCAGAACATTGTCTTTACTTGCTTAGAGATAAGCGCAACTAGGCATGCAACGGTGACGATAATTTATCGGTTTATCGTTATCGGTTTTATCATATCTTACCAATTATCGCTTCTTACCGATTATCGGTTAACCGAGTATCGCTTCTTACAGATAAAACCAATAAAGTTTCTAACGCTAGCTAGCGATCGAAAGCAAAATCAGAATAGAGAGAGGGAGTTTGTACTGAGAATAAACTCATGCTCTCAGTTAACGTTCTTTATTGATCCTTTCTCTTTTTTTCTTTTCTTTATATCAGAGAACTAGCAAATAAAATGTCTCTTCTCAGATATGCACGGTATATCTAAAAGATATGTTTCTGTTCGATTCTTGGCAATGTCTATAGAGATTCAACACGTAATCTAGATGAATTTTTGGCTTAATCATACATCATTCGATAGAGAATTTTACGCTAATCAAGATTATCTGGTTTTCAGCCTTCCCAGTTCACATTATCAGTGGAAAAAATTCAAAAACTTGCCGAATCTCTTTTTTCGAAAAACCACTAACCTTTTTTAAAAACTGAATAACTTGGTTCAACCTCATTTCAAAGCCGTGAAACTATATTTTAGAAAGCTGTATTTCAAGGTTCAACACCAAAAAATATTTGTTGGGCGCGAAACGGGACCGATATATCTTCGGTTTTGACCCCTCATCTTGCAAACCTATCGCAGCTCTTTGGTTAACACATGCAGCCAAGTTTCATACGTCATTCGATTCGCCTGCAAAACGAAGTAGAAAGTATGAATCACTTTTTTTAAAAATATCAACAAAATGGTATTGCCACTTTCGGGGGTGTCAGCAAAGACATCAACCGACATTTGATCGCCCTGACGTTTAAGCGATGTACGAACTGTACTTTCACTCTCAAGATTCGGATTGTATATTCGTGTTATGCGAGGTGTCGTGTATTTGGCACCTCGCTCAGTGCGAGGGGAGATAGATGAATAGTGAGAGTGAGTGAAAAAACAATATTCCTCGAGAGAATTCGAAAGGCTGATAATCTAACAGATGAAAAGAAAAAGTTATATAAAAAATATTGTAAGAAAATATGTAGTGAACAACGTCATTTTGAACATGCACTGCAACTCTAGTTGAAGCAAGCAAATGAATTCAGAGAAG
>CAJNOQ010009676.1:0-10065 GCA_905250885.1 Didymodactylos carnosus
TTTCCGGCAAGAAAGCGCAAAGAACTTCCGAATTCACTCGTGAATACAGCCACTTAATCGTTTAGAAAACCAGTTTACAACTATTCAATATTTCCAAAAATGCAAAACGGAGTTGAGAATAAATATTTAAAAACCCAACTCCAACCTACTAAAATCTCAACTCCAACTCCAACTCCAACTCCGCCAAAGTCAACTCCGACTCCAACTCCAACTCTAACAAAAAAATCCTCAACTCCGGAGTTGGAGTTGCCCAGCCCTGGATCGCTCTAGAACCTTCCCTTACTAGTACTTGGAACAAAAATGCTTTTCCACTAAGTAGCCTGTATATTGATATATATTAGAATATGGGAAAAGTGCTTGTGCACACACCGAATCTACTGTCGAACTATTTATAACTTTATGGAAACTTTGAGGGGACTGTAAACAGGCAACGTTGGTAAAAAAACGCGGTTATTCGATATAATTTGTCGATGTTTCGTACCTTTAATAAATAAAAATTCTATGCTTCCTTCAAGTACACATGCTAAAGAAAATGACGTTTGAGTCAGTACTGTTTTATCTAATGTCACATAGTATCTTTGCTTTCTACTAATAACATCTGTTGAAAATTCACCTGCAATATTAAATTTATATATTACATTTTTCGTCGTTTATTGAACTGATTAATTGTTTCCAGGCATGGACGAGTCCGAGTTCGGACTGGAAGATTTTTTAGCGGACTCGAACTAGGACTGGGGATTTTTTTGAAGGACTCGGACATGAGTTTTTGTATTTCGAGTCCGATCTATTCAGCTTTTAACACAAAGGAGCAGAGAAAAATGAAAAGCGAAATAACAACACCTACTGTTTTACATGAAATTGAAAATTTTGTTCGGAAGACGGAGATGGAACGTAACCTTATTTTCGAAAAATCAAAGATCTATTCAAGGCTCAGCAAATTAAAATATAAACCGCCCTCATCAAAAAAGAATCTAAAAGATTACTGGACTCGGGGGGGGGGGGGGGGGGGGGGGGGGGGGGGGGGGGGGGGGGGGGGGGGGGGGGGGGGGGGGGGGGGGGGGGGGGGGGGGGGGGGGGGGGGGGGGGGGGGGGGGGNCGCTACTATGGCGCACCGCCTATGAAGGAAGGTCATGAAGTGCTGAGTGTGATCTTATTTTGTAGCCCACACTTTCCTCTACATTCGCCCATGCCTGGTTGTTTCTAGGTGAGTAGTTATTCATCGCTATAATGTTTTGTATAATATTTTGCTATAACATCGAAAACTTGACTCTTCAATGAAAGATTTCTCTGTTTGAAAAGAAAATGCGACGTCCTCTGAGTAAAAGAATTTGCGATCTCAGGATATGTATACAAAGGTTCTACCAAAACTCCTGAAATCAGGGTATCTAGAAAATCCCAATCTCAAAAAACCAAGTCCCGGAGTTCAGTTTAGAATTCTTTAGAAATAAGTTTATTGTGTAGAACAAACATTTGTGAAGGCAATGAGGCATCTCCGAGCTCCTTACGACATTTTCTCATGGCACAGCATTCAATTTATGGAAGGCCCTAAGGGCGTATATTCTTCTTGTTTTCCCGTTAGTTTCGCTGCTACGGTGCCTTCCATAAATTGAATGCTGTGCCATGAGAAAATGTCGTAAGGAGCTCGGAGTCGTCTCATTGTCTTCACAAATGTTTGCTCTACACGATAAACTTATTTACAAAGAATTCTAGACTGAACTCCGGGACTTGGTTTTTTAGACTGGGGTTTTCTAGAGACTCTGATTTCGAGAGTTTTGATAGAACCTTTGTATACATATCTGAGATCGAAAATTCTTTCATCTGTCCAAATCTTTTTTCAAATTTATTCTAGTTATTATGATCGTGTAATAATTGCAAGTAGACATATTTATACGCCACCGGGACTCAAAGGGTTAAAGAATTCAAGCAAGTATCATTATACCTGCGAGTGGGTATGTATGAGTTCCACGCGGATGTTTACAAACTTCACTATTTTTCAGTGTTAAAATCCCAAACTGCGATCATGTTTTGCCATGAGAAAAATTCGGTTTCGCCTCCTCGATCTAATAATGCAATTAACATTATTAAACCAACCGAAAAGTTTGTTAAAATTTGTGCAATTTAACAAAAACATAGGGCTGTCTGGCCAATTCTGACCAGTTCCAACGGACTTTCGAGCTGGTTTAAGAATTTTAAATCATTAACAGACAGAGGAGACGAAACAGGAAAGCGTGATCGGAATTGGGGATTTTAATAACAAAAAATTGTTAATTTTATCAGCATCCGTCTTGTTTTGAAAAAATTTCGGATTTTGAACTGAGCATAGCCTAATGTAGAGGAAAGTGTGGGCTACAAAATAAGATCACACTCAGCACTTCATGACCTTCCTTCATAGGCGGTGCGCCATAGTAGCGAGGGGTAGCAATTGCTACCCCTATAGAAAATTAGGGGTAGCAATAGAAAGTTATTGCTACCCCTAATAACACATATTCTGGGAGTTGTTAGAAGAAGTGGGAACTGGGAGTTGTTATTATTTATTAAAATTATGAGTTTAAAAAATTTATTGCTACCCCTAGGAACTTTAACTTGCGCCGCCTATGCCTTCCTTCAGAAAGTTATGCATTTTAGAGGTTTTTCCTGAAAGAGAAAGATATCGTCAATATACCGTAAATACAAATCACTATTTTTGTTTGACAATATTTCTTTCATAAAAGAACATATAACAATTAGTAATGGTGACAGTTAATGAAACTCCACTACGTATCTGATGATAGTATTGACCGTCATAAGAAAATAATTATTTTGCATCACAAATAGATTTAATCTAATAACTGTATAACTTTTAAACCACCAATTTGTTTCAATTTTAGATGATCCAACATTTTCTTTGAGGATAGTACCTTAGTATAAAAGTCAGTAACATCGATTGTACATAGCAAAGTGTCTTGACACATATTAATTGTTGATCAATCTTGAAACTGTTTGCCAATTCGAAGTCAAATGTAACTGTTGTCTGTTCGACCATCTTGTCGAATAGAGATCGAAATAATGTCTGTCAACCACAAAGTACATTATGGAATATCAGACAAAATCGTCAACGATCGCAAATGTGTTATCATCGATGAGATGAGGAACAGATTGTCACCTATTTCGAATGTTAATGTTTGAAATGTTATTTTATATTGGATTAGTTCTTATGTCAATTATTATGTGGTTTATATGGGCAATTATTCAATCACCATCAACTCTATTTATATTACGGTTCAGAATAGCAAGTATTATACTTTGGTATAGTTATTGCACCAGTTTTTATATTTATATGTTGAGCATAAGTTTATACCGTAAAGAATTAATGGAAATATGGCGACGAACTGAGTGGAAGTTTATGGACTCCCGGTACGAATATGAAAACGAACAGAAACCAAATTCTAAATCAAAATCAGTTCCCAGCTGAGACCATGTTTTTCATTGTGTTATGATAACAGAAAGTGACTCACTCTCACTCTCATACATGCTCACAGATGTTTCTCCAGGATAAGCTAGCGATATAGATAGGTTGTAATGGGCTTATGCCGTCTTCTAAGAATAGGGCTAAATGTAGGGTCGCTGGTCATCAGAAATCAACAATTTCACATTATATAGTAATATATTCATAACGTACAAGATGAATGACATGGTTAATGCTGGATTTCAGTAGCGCAGTAGTTAGAGCTTTGGTACCGTGAACCAAGGTCCTGGGTTCGATTCCCAGTAAATTTATCTTTCCCGGGCAAAGTGGATGTTTCTTAAGAAGAACCTCATCGTTTTTCTTGAGAAATCCGGTATTTCTTCACGAGCATCTCATTTTTTTCCCAGAGAGAAGCTCGATATATCTTCTGGAGAAATTCGTCTTTTCACCGGGTTGAATGGATATTCCCCATCAGAACTTCACCTTTGTTCCTGACAAACTCGATGTATCTTCACGAGAACTTCCTTGTTTTCCCTTAGAAACTGGATGTATTTTCAATAAAACTTCATCTTTTGTCCGGGTTGAATGGATGTTTGTTCACACGAACTTCATCCTTTCTGCGGGATAAATGGTTGCTTCTTCAAAAGAACTTCATCTTTTGTGCAGGTTTAATGCATGTTTCTTTACAAGAACCTCGTCGTTTTCTTCACGAGAAGTTCAACTCTTTTCCTGAGATACTCGAGATTTCTTCACGAGAAGCTCGCCGTTTTTCAAGATGAAATCGCTGTTTATTCACGAGAACTTCAGCGCGACTTTATTACTTCAAAAAGCTTTATTTGTAAACAGTAAGAAGGAGCAATGTATTAAATTGTTTCAAGTATGAGAAAAATGTATTTATCACACACTCTAAAAAGAATCGGTGTCAGATGGAACCTTTTAGAGTTCTAGAATTGGATATCAGCTTATGAACCTTTGAAAGTTCTAAACTTTGAGCAGCGTGACTCAGTTGGCTAGTGGGCAGACAACATATTTCAAACAAACGAAGTTCGTATCCTGGCAACGGCGGTCGCGTAATAGTCTTGGACAAGCTATCTAATGCTCATTGTCTCGATACCTTTGGACACAGATGCAATGGGATAACCCGATTTCAGTGCCGTTAGACTGAAGAGATGAGAGTTAAAGTTTAAAAAAAAGTTCTAGACTTTTTGACTAGAACCTTTTTTCCGGAAAAATTCCATAAAAAAAGTTATAGCCGGAAAGTCTAGAACTTTAAAAGGTTCACAAACTGATATCCAATTCTAGAATCCTAAAAGATTTCACCGGGCACCAATTCGTTTTAGAGTACTTGATCATAATTATCATCATTATCGACAGGTTTTCCACATTCTTGACTAATGATTCGTAACCCGTCATAATGGCGGCTGAACACTGCAGGAGAACCAACACAACCTTGATACATATTCATATTTTAATATCAATGACTTATTTACAAAATCAAGCGCCTCGTGTTATGATCTGTATATTGCTTTGTGTTCAGTACTCCCTTCCTATGAAAACTGCGTTATAGGATCTATAAAACCACGACACATTAAAACAAATGTGATTACATAAATATAGAAGAAGTAATATCTTGATTCAGTTGTTTTTGATGCTACAGCAAATTCCAATGAGATTAATGCTTGAAATCCACTCGCTGAATGCAAATCAGTAGCTGGAAAAGTCCACAGTGTCTGTCGACATCGTAGCTTGAGCACAGCATAATTGCAGTCTTTTAATATATTATGGTGACACAAGAAGGTATCAAAACGAAATTATCTTTTCTCTTGAGAGAATTATAGTTAAGTTACAAAGCACACAAAGGTGCAGTTCATCGTTATATCGATTGACACGAACACTTAGAAACGTAGCCCACTAAGTGAACCAATTGTATTTGTGGCACCAGCTGATGAATATTTCAGATAGCAATCACGAAATGAAGTTGAATAACTATAACAAACACAACTGGTTCCCCATTGTAGACAAAGTGCACAGCACTCACTAACGGTAGCAACTGGAAAAGTTGCTAAATCATGACCATAGTAATCAAGATTTGTTGTTTGTGTAAAATGGAGACAAGGATTGAGGGCACCTGCCGACAACAGAAACCGTTAACGAGCGAGAAATAGAGAACTCCCACACCTACCTACTGACACATAATCATCCAATCCACTGGTTTGATACAAGATTTCCGCTTGAATTAGTGGATCCATTACAACACTCCCTTCGGTAATATGCTGATTGTAAAGTGAACATTTTTCATCGTTATAGTAAAATGTTGCTGTTTGACAATTGACATCCATGAAACATTGTTGAAAACATTGACGACTGTTTAAAATTGATGAGTAACTACCAATAAAATTTCCACTTGTTGAATTGATAACAAAGAATTCACTGTTTAGAAGACGATCGAAATAAGCTTGACGAATCGGTAGAGCAGAGGACGATGAGTAGTTATTGCAAACAGCAGTTAGAAGGTAGTGTAGAAAGAAGAGCAGCATTTTTGTTTTAAAAATTCTAAATAAAATGAAAGAACCTACTTCAAATAGCTTTTTTTTAATTTCACACTGTTGTTTGTAACTATCAGTTTTAAAAATCTGCAAAGCAAAATTACTTACGTCATGAAACTGTGGTATTCTGTTTGTTTATTAAAGGGGGAAAATGACGTTTAGTAAAGAAGTGGAAGTTCTAAAGCTTGTTTGAAAGTTTGTTTGATTCGTTTTTCAAAACAGGTGAATTAATTCATCTTCTTTGAAGATTTCGATTTTATTTATGAAAGCCGTCAAAATTATGTTCGGAGCAAAGGAAGCAAACAGAGCTAACGGAGCAATCGTAGAATGTAAAGAGCTCTCTTTGATGTTTTTATAAGAGAGAAAATATATAAAATCCATCTTTTCTTCTCTATTTTATTCATTTTTTTCTATAACGGATGGACCGGAAATAATGACACACTTTTGTTCTCTTATTTACGTGCACTTAACTGAACTTCTAAGACTCCACTCTAGGCTCATTCGATATAGAATTTTCTGCTCTTCAAAATCCATTTCCGTCTTTCATTACCTATTATTTTATTATCTTAAAATATAGTGTTGAGTAAGTAAGGACTCGTAAAAAGTATAATTGCGATTTAAGGTCAAAATTTTGATGCCTTTTTGGGTTTCATGAGAAATAGTATGGTATCTGAGAAAAGAGCGTGCTGCTATAAAAATTTTCAGAGGAATGAGGGGATATCATCCAGACTACGCTGCTTTTCAGGTTGGTCACTGAAATTGTAAATATTTTAGTGTAAAAGCTACTTAGTACTTTCTGGCAACGTGAGATTTTGAAAAATGCAGGGAAAGCACCAGCCAAATGACGTTGTGTAAGTGTGCGATGCAGGAGGTTCTGTAGAGCAGAAAATCTTTTGTCTTCTGGGGAATGAATTCTTGGAACCATACGATTTACAGAAAATAAATAAATAAATAAATATATTCCTTCACAGCTGAAGATAAAGTGGTTTTTTTCTAAACTCTTTTTTCTGATGTTGACATATATAAAATGTAAATGTGTATTTCACCTTTTGAAGTGCTCCTCACATTGCAAATATTCCAACAAGAGAAAAAAGGAAGCAAAAAAAGGAAATATACCCTTCATTTCTGTTTAAACAATAGGAAGAAGCAAAGTATTTGTCCTTTACTTTTCTAAACGGTGGTCATCTATTGCAGTCAAATTTTGTCGCCTTCTATTAGTTCGACGGGAGAAGACCAGCGTCTTCTATTACGGGACCCTCTAAACCCTCTGAAAAGTCGAAATTTATTGTTAAAAATCTGCGGTTTGCGCATGTCGATAGAAGATTGATTTCTGCATCTAGTTATTAAATCAGAAGAACTTTTTAGTAGACGGAAGTGACTAAATGATAACTTTCGAAAAATGTTTTTCGAAAAACCTTGGAAAATCCGAAGTTTTTCCAGTTTTTCTCCTTTCCTATGCGCTGTAGAGTCTTCATTTATACATATTCAGATGCAGATTGAAATTCTGCGCCGAATGGCGTGTAGTTTAATGATTTTTAAAAGAAATGTTTTAGGTTTTTCCGAGGTGTGCTGACCGTTTTTGACAAGAGGTCCCGGAGGGTTTTCCATCATTTCTCCTAAAGTTTGACGACGGTTCATGGTAGTACTCTGGATCTACTACGTCTAAAGAATAAACTATTTCTGGAGAACGCTTAACTCAAACAAGTTCAAATTTGTATCATGGATAATACTCATACCAGGGTAGCTCCGGTAAAGATTTAAGCTCACTAGCATTTGATTTGACGGAATTATAGCGTAAGCAAAATTTTCTACTGGGAAATCGCTTTTTTCCGTATTTTACGACCCTTTTTGCAAGCGCTCTGGCGTCGAGGGAAAGCACTTTGGAAAAAATGGCAGAGACAAAAATGTTCAGGGCACATTTCTCTATCTGTTCTGAAAACTGGAGAAAAATTTGTGAAAGTTCATTGAGCAACTCAATTCGTTCTTATCGTGCACTGCCCCTTAAGCATTCTTAAAAATGTTCATTGGCGACCGGTGGATATGACATAAAGTTGTGTACTTCTTTTGCTGTTATGACAATATAGCTTCAAATATGTTGATTAATTTGGTCGAAAATCATAGAGCAAAGACGATTTTATGAGTTGTCCTCTTTCAAATAGTAGTAGTACTATCGACCTCTTATTCATGTATTTGCCTCTCAGATTCCGTTTAGGTCCCAAAAGCATATTCATTATAGTTTAAATAAATCTCGAAAGTCAAATCTACGTAAACAAAGATAGCTTTACAAAATTACAATTACTCATATACAATATAAACTGTAGTATAGGTTCCACTGACAGTCGACGTTAGATAGATTCAAACACTTGTTTTATCTAAATGCGTTTTGCAGTCTATAGCATTTTAAATTTTCTTCGACTTAAACTATGTCATTTCGAATAGTTTTCGTGCAGCTTAGTATTATTTTCTGTACTCCCATGCAGACCGGGAAAGTCCTTCAAGGGTGCAGTGAGTACTCGAAAATGGGCTCTCTCAACTCCTCGCAAAATGATAATTGATATAAGTGTTCGAGTCGCCAACGCGACAAGGGCTCGGAGGTTAGGAACATCTCTGTTCCCTGACTCGGAATTTCTCTCGAGGGCTCGCTACCTATCTGAAACCTGAGGGATCGAAACCGATAACTCCTCGAACGGTTATATCCCAGGCTCATTTTTCGAGGAGTCAAGATCTCGGCGGGGGCCGATCGAAAACCTATTTTCGAGCACTTGAACAGGTGGTTGGACTGGTAACATATACAAATGTTTTTTCTCTAGTTTTAGAAAATTTCTTATGCTATCAATGTAGTAGTGCTATCCAACTGAGAGTGTAATTATACCTATGTGTTGACACTATTATTATGGTTCGATTGTCACATGTTAATGGCAGGAAACACTAAATAGAGAGACAATTTTAATTGACTATTTTTCTTGTTGATAACATTTTATGGCTTAAGAACCCGTCGATAATGTCAACATCCTTTTCTGTTTACTTACCTATTCATAAAAGAAATATACTTCTGTCTTATAGACGTATAACTCTCTTTCAGAAAGAAGTTGCCGTCTTTTCACAATAAAATACGTAGAATCTAAATTATATGTTTACACATTCTTCGAAATAAAATGTTTTTCGTTTTGTTTTATTCAGCCTGCTGTCGATAAAAAGTGAAGCAGATAGTTTTCAATGATTGATCAACTTAACAGAAAACAGAGTGTTCATTCTTAACATAAAAAGTGTATTAGAACACGCCGTATCAATTATTTTTATCTCGTTCTATTTCCAACGATAGATAAGTAAATATCATTTGAAAACATGGGAAATAATTTTATGAAATACGAACGTGATTCAGTTAAAATAGAAATGATTATGAGCAATTTTTTGATAAAAGCGATAACGATGAGCATTCATTAAAGAAGAATTAAGTACGGTCATACTTCAAAACCACCGTCAAAATCGTGTTAGGCATGTTGTAAAGAGGCAAAGAAGATAAGCTTGATGAGACTTTATGATCTGCTTTCAAAATGAACATGCATCATTGGTGATTGAAGAGAATAGTAGTCGATGCAAAATTATCAATATTTTTTCCGTCTTTGAAGTTATACGTTACCTAGGTCAAAAGCTCACTACCGTATACTATCGTATTTTGACGTAAACCTGCCTAACAAATTACGTCAATTGTAAACCATGCCGTTTACGCTCAAATACGACAGTAGTAACAACTGACGTAATACGTTGACCGGGTTTACATCAAAATACGACGAAATACTATGAGGCAGTGTACGATAGGGACGAACAAAGTTGCTCAATGAACCGTCACAGATTTTTCTCAAATTATCAGAGCAGACAGAGAATGTGTCCTGAACATTTTTGTCTCTTGGTATTTTTTTCCAAAATGCTTTCCCTTGCCTAGAGCTCTTGCAAAAAAGGTCGTAAAATACGGAAAAAAAGCGATTTTCCAGTCGAAAATTTTGCTTATGCTATAACTCCGTCAAATCAAATGCTAATGAGCTTAAATTTTTACCAGAGCTGTCTTGCTATGAG
>CAJNOQ010009677.1:0-10065 GCA_905250885.1 Didymodactylos carnosus
TATATATCTATGCTTACCTAGAATTCTATAGAATTCTACGTACAGTACTAACGTAGAATTCTACGTACAGTACTAACCTAGAATTCTATACATTTCCGCTTGACTCAAACTTGGTCAATATATTATATATCTATGCTTACCCAGAATTCTATAGAATTCTATAGAATTCTACGTACAGTACTAACCTAGAATTCTATAGAATTCTATAGAATTCTACGTACAGTACTAACCTAGAATTCTATAGAATTCTATACATTTCCTAGATTTCTGTTTTGAGAATAACTCGGACTTCTCATGTTTCAGCTGTGAATGAATTGTTGTAGAATTCACAGCGAAAAGATAGAATTCTATAGAATTCTGTAGAATGTCTGAAATGTAGGAATTCTGCCACTGCTGAGTAATTACCACGTTTGTTATTACTTCCGTAACGAACGTTTACATTCACGCAATTCCGTTCATGAGCTCAAGATCTAAGCTCTGCTTCAACAAGGAACACAAAATCTCCGAATCTGATACGTCTGAAAAGCACAAAATGTTCTTCTGTTTCAACAATACTAAGTGTGTTTTAACATCTCATAACAACTAAGCACTTTACACCATCATCCTTCTCTATATCATATGAAAGACTGATATGAATAAAAGTTCAGCTTTACCTGATTATTAAATATAACACAAAGAATATAAGTTTATGTAGAAGATAAAACTTATTAAAATTTTCATAATGGCTAGCTAGATTTTCGATATTTATATAAATAATGAAATTGAAAATAAAAAAGCTTTTTTTGTAAAGTTGACCATTCAAAGATTATTCAATTATTCCCATAAAACTATCTTCTATTTTTGAAAGGACTATAGTCTTTTACTTTTACATTCTGTAATGAAAAACTCAATACGTTTTTTGCAGAAAACGAACGCCAAATCTGTTAACAAAAATGGACTATAGATAGTGGAACGGGAAAGTTATTATCAAAATACCGAGACTGCTATCTGAGTTACCTAACATGATTTACTAGATAGTATGAAGCAAATCTAACTCGGAGAGACGTTATTTTCACATTTTCTTCGAGTCCTGATATAGATTGTCTTTACCGATATTCAGAAGATTTTATTCCATTTTACATATTTGATCATTCTTGCTCTATTCAGATATACTTAACAAAAAAACAAAACATAAATATAAAATACACACACAATAAAAAAAATTTTGTTTATTAAAAAAAGAAATTGGGAGATGCTATTACGGATGTTTGAATAAGAACGATAATTAAAAGTGAACATGTAACAACAATACCAATCACTTTGCCGGGATGAACTGTTAATGCAAATAGTTTGGCCTAAAAATGATAAAACATAAAAATTAGAAATAAATATCTAACATCTTAGTCATCTAAAAATAAAAAAAACTTCAATATTAGTCTATTTACATTAATGTTCTCTACAAGATGTTAAAATTCAAAAAGTTCAATTATTTCAAAGTTCAAATTATTTTAAAAGTTCAATTAATTTCAGTTAATCAAAAAGTCCAAGTTTCTTGAAATAAAAAACTGATATTTAGTTACCCTTAGTTGAGCTTGGGAAAGAAATAGCATAAATGAATCTAATTCATTTGATGTTGATGTATGATAACCATATACTCTCATTGATAAGCCAATTTTATAGAATTTATCACATTTTTCAGTAACACGTGCTGCCTAAAATATAGAATCCTTAAAATAAAAACGTGAATATTCAAATGAGTTTTACACATACTTGTGCTAAACAAAATCCGAGAATACATATCCAAACAAGTGGATATATCGCTCTATAAGTCCAAACTAATGGTTGATCGATTCGATTAAAAATTAATATGACTAAACCTGAATGAAGAATGAAAATATATACTAAGATAGTAAATATTAGCATCTTTCAATTATCTTCATACCAAGAACAATACGCTGCAAAAAGAAAACTATTAAAACCGATATCATTTTTGATGCAGCACCATTCAGCTGACTAATACCATATCGAATATCCAAAATTTGCTTAAAACAAATTAAATTGAAGTTGTAAGAAAGCTAAGTTTTATTCTCTTACTTTCATCGCTTCAACTAAATGTAATGATTTTTCTTCTAATCTAGTACGAATGGCTTTACAATAGAAAATGATCATTTCACAATGTGTGGAAAAATTCATTACCACCGCCAAATGAATACAGTTTGAAATAAAAAGTGCAAGTAATTCAATAACAAATAATATCCATTGGGCTGGTTGTCTGCAAGAGAAGTTAGAAAGAATACACAAAAAAAACCTTTTTCTTAGTCAATACTAACTTTAATCCTTTTTTTTCGAATATAGTTAGACCATTGACACCATAAACGATCATAAACAAAGCATGGGAAGACATTGCAGCTACTACCCAAAAACATCCAATAATCAAAAATGCTCTAAATAATAAAATATTAATTTTCGAAATTATCGAAATTCAATAAAATTTACCTCAAACGTTTAATAACACGATTTGGACTAAATTGCCTGATGTTTTGATCAGCGTGTATGAAAACCTTCAATATAAGCTCATATTACAATTCATCTTTCTACAATGTATAAACTCACTTACTTTTTCCATTAATGAATATAACTGTTCACCTTCTGTAACGCGAAAATAAATGTATCCTAATATGAACGATATCAAATGTAAAATGTCAGGTAAAATATAAGTTGATATAATGTGTCCACATTTTGTATGTGGGGCAGTATCAATTGCTTCTCCCGGTCCAATTGTATCCCATGGCATGATAATTGTATGATTTATATGGCGCTCTGTTGTCACTGTTGCAGGTGTATGAGTTGTAGTTGTGGTCTGAAATATATAATCTATGATCAACTTCATATACTCCCAATAAATATAGTTAAGATGGCCTACATACAACTGTATCGGTGACAACATTTAATTTTCCTTGACAAACAACAATTTCATACGTATAAGAATATAGTAGAAACAAAAGAATGAATATTGGATAAATAATATTAACAATTCTTATAGTAATTGATGGTCTCATCAAACTATCAGCATAAAACGGTCGCCATCCAATCTGAAACAGAAACAAATGTTACATGTTGAATTTGTAATAGTTCCTCATTTGACCTTTGTACGCTCCGTGTTTAATCAAATATATAGTATACATACACCATGTAAGGAACGATAGAAATCTTTTCATAGCTTGATGAAAAATAGGACTTTATTTTTTCTCTCAAAGGTCGAAATAATCTAAAAGAAACTCACCCATTATATGCTTACAAGGCAAAGGAGTTGTCGATATGGACGAAGAACTTGTCGTTTACAACGCATTAAACTTAGTGTCGTTGGATAAGACGAATCAATATCCGTGATCTAAAATAAAATTGTTTAAAATATATCTTTTCATCAGGATGATGAAGAACTAACTATTTCTCTATTTTTGCTAACCGTTGAACAATCGAATAAGTATTCCAGCAGACGATGTGCACCCAAGTTAGATAGAAAAGAACAGCCAGATTTCTATAGCACCGAACTACAGATTGAAATTGCGTTCAAATTATTCACAACGGCTTTTTGCTAAGAAAGACACTTCTGTCTTCATTTGGGCTCTTTCCAATGCTCCACTGATAATGAAGTAAAGAGAGTTCAAAAAGAAACCAGTCATTAAAAAAAAACATGCATATCATCCACGTCTTACTAAAAATTGTTGAAATGATACCTCAACTTTAACTCCATCAAATTCATCGTCAATAATAGATTTTGGCATCATGTTATTACTAATATCATTATTGATGTTTGAACCATTAATTAAAACATTTGAAATTATTGACGGCTTAAATAGATAAAACAATATAAATAGATTTTAAAAAATTAAAAGATCTAAATTTATACCTTGTTCGTTTCTGGTACTGACATAATTGTTAAATTTATTCTGTTGTTTTTGACAACTCGTTTCTATCTGTACTATTTTGCATTTTATATTAATGAGGTAGTCTTATTTTATTTTGTTATCTTAACTTTTAACGAGGTGACAAGAATGACGAAAGAAAGAAATGTAGAAAAAATATTGTTTTGTTTTTGTTTTTTATCTATTCGTATTAGTACCTTAAATGTTATTATATAAAATTAATTTTGAGATATCAACCATTACGGCAGTCAAAATAAATGCTTTTTTTCTATCCTTTCACTAGTGATTCAGTGGTCAAACGTGTTGTGCTTTTGTTTCTTTTCTTAACTCGGCAATACGTAACTAGATAACATTTATTTCTTTTTAAAAAATAAACAAGGAAAAGAAATAAAATACTTGACAATTATAGATCTAGCTTATTTCTTTTTAACAATATTATGTCAGGGAAGTTATCCCTTGCTGGTTGTGATTATACAGACATTGATATTGTGAAAAGCTGTATAGCATACTTAGAGAAGCTAAGTAGTACTAGAAGTTATTTTTTTCTGCAATCGTATGTAGACTGGCGAAAAAAGGTCTCTTATTTCATGCACTTCTATTGTCTTGAAAAAATAGAATTGACTGATGAAAGTTCTAACGTTAGCTAGCAAGAATTCAAAAACAGAAGATACACTCGGAAATCTCAATTTGAGTTTGAATTTTTCTGCAATTTTCATTCACTCAATTTTGTTTTTTCAGTGCAACAGAAGTACATGAAATAAGAGATCTTTTTATCACCAGTCTATAGGCAGACTAACACTCCATGCTGATTCATCGAGTTTTTCTATTTACTGAATAGTCGGTTCTGAATTACTATTATTTGTAGAGGAACACCAAATAAAAAAAGTCAAATTAGTAAGAATGTGATCAATTTATGAAACGACAACAGGTTATATCGGAGATTCATATAGGACTAAGGAATGATTAAAGTACAACGTTCGTTCTTTCTTTTTCTTTCGTTGTCGTCGACATAACTCACATCACATGTGTGCAAGCAATAGGAATGAAGCGATCGTCTTATTTCGATCATCTCTACCTTTTGTATTGATGCATTTAGCGCAGCTTTATGATAGTTACATCATACAGAAACACCGATGCTTAGTACAACTAGGATTAAAACTTTTCAAATTGTTCTCAGCCGTTACTACTCCCATAGTAACTTCAGATCTTATCGCATTAAAAGATTCAATTTGTGAAATGTCAAATTAGCAATAGAAAATATCTTCTTCATGCAACAGAATTTAAAGAATAATATATAGAGAGCAACTTCTGACATCTATCACTCTGCGTAGAGTATTATTGTTATCATATAATGCACTATATTATAGGATGATATATATTCAAAATGTTTCAGAAATCACTATTTCCAGTATACAGCATATATCTAAAATAAGCTCGATGAGCTTATTGCCAGTTATAACCCAGGTCAAGCTATCCTACTAGGATCGTACTGGTAATAGAATTTCATAGGATTCCTGTTGTGGGATTCTATGAAATCTTACGGCAGGACTTTCGTAGGATTTTTGAGATACGATAGTAGCAAAAAACCGATGGAATTTCTATAATAGAAATCTTATGCGTTTCTTACAAAATCCTACGGTAAGATTTTGTGTAGAATTCCTGTTTTTTCCTTCTGTAAATATTTTCTTTTCTTTATAAATACAATTATCAACATGTTTTGTAGTAACTCTAATATAAATACAACTCTAGTGTAGAAAATGAAATATTTTTTTAGGCTTAAATTTTCACGCCGAATACTGTGAGCCACCGAAACTCACTACTGTTCAACGACGTGTAAGTGCTTATCCCAGCTCAGAATCACCTGATTCTGGCTGACTGGGATCAGAGAATAATTAAACAAATAAAAACAATAAACCTATTTAAGTTTAAATTTTCTGTTACTGTGGGATGAACTGTGATTTGCATGTAATGTTTCAGGTATTAGCGAATAAAAACACATTCAAAAGATCGAAGGTGAACGGATTTGGCATGGAGACAGACAAAAAAGGGTGAGGGGTAGTGACACACAACAGCTACAGCAACCAACCGAAAATCATATAAAATCGTACAGTAGGATCCTTCAGAATTTTGCAATATTCCGCAAGATCTGACTATTTTTATTGTTCTCAGTTCAATGAGATATAGATTAAAAACATTACTCTCTCTAAAAAGTTTAACTACTACAGCAGCTTGTTTTAAGTGCATAATAATAATCTGAATTGAACTACACAGTAGAAATTAAACATATGACTTTATGTCTATCATGTAGAGCTGTTATATAAACGATTACCGGACTCGAAATGGACTCAGGACTCGGACTCGGACTCAGAATGGATTTTTAATGACTCGGACTCGCTCAGCTCTGCTCGGTTGGTTAATTAGGCCAAGATGAAACAGAAGGAGAAAACACAAGAAAGAGAGAGAGGGAAAGGGAAAAGTAAGTAAATAAAAAGATATTTGTATTCTAGCTGCATCATTTATACCTTGCTTTAGCTATGTCCAAAGTACAACCTTTGTGGGACTCGGTGGGCGATTTTAATCAATTATTTTTATTTTTACTCTTCAAAAGAAAAAACAGTTGTAATGATGCATAGTTCGGTTGTCTCTACGGGGAAAAACGAGGTCTCGCTATTAGCATATGTGATATCGTAGACTTTTGCAAGCGACCCTCCGTATAATCGGGTATCCTGTCCTAAAATAAAAAATTTAGGCTAAACTGGTAAGGTTTTTTTTGAATAACCATTTTCTTCGCAGCTATTGAATAACAATTGTTCCTGTCCTGTCCTGTTGTTCAGGTTCAACAGATCCGGGAATGGCCTGTAATGCACTTTGTCAAAACCAATCCTATATCACGCTCGTAGCCTTACCTTCACCCGACAACATGTTCGAAGTCTGGTCTCCACGTGTTACAGGCCTCTGTACACGTTTATACAAGGCAGACTAGTGTATGTGTACTACTGTTCCTAGCAAAGTTGGACAATTGATCGTCACCAGCAGTGTCGCAGGTATATCGTTAGGACCAACACTCTTTAACACAGGAGCTGTTGTCAATGGAGAAGACGTTAATGTGGGTACGCTCAGTTGTCAAAATTATAACTAGACGTTCGTCTCGTTCGATGAAACACTATGACACTGCAATATTTCAATCAGGTTATCCTTTTTATTTGTTCCATATTTCCTCGAAATAAAGCGCATATTCAAGCGTAAACTTCCAATTCCTTTCGGAGGTCGCCACGTTGATCACGACCGATTGTGCACAAAAATTACTTAGTCCAGTTGTATTGAACGAGCTGAAGACCCACGAACACTTCTGAAAACACAAAATCTTTACTTCCCGACTGTAGCCATATAAGGAACGGATAATTAGCAAGTGTACATGATCTTTCTATCTTTTTTCACGACAATAATTCGTGGCAATCATTAAAGCGTTTCTGCGTACATAATAGACAACAGTTCTTCCTTTGAGTTTTCAAGGTTTGAGGTCTTACGAAAGGTTTTATTTTTTGAAAAGCTTCTGAGTTAGCAACATTGAAATATCATTACTGTTAAATGGACTATAGAGAACTTTTGCTGAAAATGGAACTTTTTCATATGCATAACAGACGCACTCAACTCGAAATTTTGACAACCCTTGCTAGACTAAGCTTGGAATTGATTAAAGTTAAATAAAATGCTAACTCGTTTAACATTCTTGATATCATTGAGAATATTCTTTGTGACTGCACTTGAAGAAAGATTTCGATTTTTGAATCGAGAGCTATGAAAAAACTCAACTTTTTTGAAAGTCTCCTTTAAAAAGTAGGTTTGACAATGTCAGGAAGCTATCCGTAATGCTGTGGCTTTTTTTCATTCTATGTGACTAATATAGGAGAGGATTGAATACCGCTTACAAAGACAACATTCGAAAGCGCAAAACGGGCTTACAGATGTGACAGACTCCTTTACTTTGAGAAACTTCGATCTCAATGTTCACAAAACCTTCGAATATGAAAGCGTCATTTTCCTCATTGAATTTTTTCAAACTTTCTACCTAACTTTAACCTAACTTTCTTTTTCTTGCATTTTCAAATATACCAATAGATAGAGCTTGGAAAACTGTATCCAAATACGTAGCTTAAGGACACTTTATTCCAAGTAAAAAATTTTCAGAAAGCATCTGCATAGTAAAAAAATTCCGCACGCGTCAAAAAATGATATTATGTTTTGTTTACCAATAAAAACCGAAATCTTATCCGATTGAGATAAAAGTTTACTATAGATACTAGATGCAAACCGGGATGTTTATATTCCTCGTTTTATTTTTTAAAATGCATTCGTTCGGCAGGAAAAAGAAATACAACAGGTATATTTAAAAGCAGAACTTTTTTCCTTAATCCAAGTTTTCCAAATTTTTTTCAAAGACTAAGGAATGATAAAAACAAAACGAAGAATACAGTCACACCGATTTGCATCAAGTATCTACAAAAAGTTTCAGCTCGATTGGATGAAGTTTTCATTTTTAAAAAGAGAAAAGCTTCATCTCTTCTGGAAAAAAGGCGATTCTGAGGATGGCTTTAGACTACAGGTTGGCATCAAAATGAAAATCTAGTTAAAATGCTCATAAATTTTAATTTATTTTATAAACCACAGTTTTACGAAAGCTGCGATTTTCAGACAGTTTTCACCTAATATTAAAAAATTCACTATTCGCTCAAAATACATGAGAACGAGTTCAAAATTTTAGTAAATAAAGCATTTAGGCTATTCTATATCCTATTTACAGGAGGTCTAGATTACCTATAGTCCATTGGCTTTCAAGGCTACCAGTAGCCAACAGGTACCAGTCCTGGGACTCTGAGAAAATCCGGTACAACGCCAGAGCCGTAGAAAATCTAGGCCTCGCTTGACTCCCATTTTCAAGAGCACATTTCGGGTCATCAGCCCATAAGAAAAATCAACATAATCCTATTAGAAAATGTTTACACACGACATGGTTTTCCAAAGATCTTTTAAAAAGTCTGTTTCAGAAAACTCTTCTGAAAACAATTCTGTTTGTAGAAACATGTCTCCAAGTCTTCTCTTTTGTATGGCGAAAACCGAAGCTCTCTAGCTGCTTTCTATCAAAAATTATTCAAAAAATATTTACTACTCTTGTATTTTGAAACGAATAGTAGGTCCCTTAAGATCTTCGTAGGATCTTACAGGATCCTACAGTAGTGGCCAAAATTATAGGTTCGCCCCGGTTGTTTGGTTTTCTGCTTATTTTTCTCCATAACTAGAAGTCATTCTCTGATCCGTTTTACTCTAGGATATAGATTTTGATGTCCTCTTTCAGAATCTATTAAAAAAATGTTCGAATATCACACGGTTATCACGCAAAAAAAAGTTCGAAAAAAAGAGACCGTTTTTCGCTGACCAAAAATAAAAGACCACTTGGAGTTTTTTCGGATTTTTCCCCAAATTTCCCGTTGTTTCTTTTGAGAAACACACCAACTGATGCAGGAGAATGGCAGCTCTCCACTGGCAAAAAGATTTTTGAAAAAATTTTGAAATTTCGGTTCGAAAATCGAGTTGCAATGAGCACAAGTCACAACTTCGAAAATTCCAAATTTCGGAACATAAGATCACATTTTAACTCACTGAAAAGCCTACCACGAGAAAGAGCGTGAAAGATTACACCTAGCAAAGCACTTTTTATCTTGTATCTGTCGAAGAAATCCTATCTATTCAACAGTTTTCCAAAAATGTAATAGTGACTGGGAATAGCATTGATCTTTGAAACTGGAATTGGACACTGAAAAAGTTGCAAATACAAATATTGCAATAGGAATACTCTCTAAATAGTTGATAAACTTGTTTTGGCAGCTCAGCCCAATGAATCATGTCTCGAAAGGTGATTTAGATAGTCCAAATTATATTTCATTGTGGTCTTGGTAAAAAAGGAGACCAACTTTATTATAGCGTTGTTTTTCGCTGTTCATAGAATCTGCCCGAAATGTTTGTTAGCGTACCGTATCTCCTTAGTACGTTGAAATTTGTAAAAACTGTTTCATACAAAATGTAGAGCTTCATTTGTTCTTTCAGACGCACTATCAAGAAAAATTTTTGGCGCAACTTTTTCAGTGTCCAATTCCAGTTTCAA
>CAJNOQ010009678.1:0-10063 GCA_905250885.1 Didymodactylos carnosus
ATTTCATGTTGAAACTTATCATATATTGTAGCTCGGACCATTTGTAGTTCGATGAAAAAAAGGCTGAGCTGAAACCTCTTTACGCTGCAGTGAAAGAACTTTTTCCATATGAGTAGCTAAGGTAAAACATGGAGCAAGTTTTGAAAAAATTCTTTCACCACAGCGTAAAGAGGTTTCAGCTCAGCCTTTTTTCATCGAACTACAAATGGTCCGAGCTACAATATATGATAAGTTTCAACATGAAATTCAAAACTCCATTTTTGCTTGAGATCCAGGTCACATGGGGAAAATTCGAGATCCTAGCAACAAAGCTGTTTGCGCCGGAACCAAGTTGAAGTTCTTCATGGCCCATAAGAGCCTACATATTAAAAATAGTCCTATTCAAAGATGTTCAGAAGGTTTCCTCGTTAGAACTGAGTTTGACAAGTTTTGCTGAGATGCCATAATTTAAGGAAAACAGATATCGACCTGGAACGTGTGTAGGTCGATAGAGGATAGTTTGGCGAATGAAATTCATGCGTCGAAATGAATAAAAAGTCCCTTACTAATTCTTTTCGCAAAATTCCATTTGCTACTCCATAAAAATAAATATTGCTTTCTCAACCGAGATACTTGATTCCCCCCCCTCACATTAAAAGCTCACCCCATAATAGAAGCCCACCCGCATTAGAAGCCCAGTCTGGCAAGAAATTTTTTGAAAATTGCCCCTACCCTCATAGGGTACTTTTTGAGAAAATTTTGCCTTTCTTGCGGGACATAATAGACGCCCACTGGGCTTCTAATGTGGACGGGGGTTTAAAATATGGATTGTATCTCAGTTGAGTTCAAACCAACTTTCTATCATGACGACTATAATGGTGAGGATGATTATGATTCTAAAATCTATTATGTTTATTATCGGAGGTGTGTCTGTATACGAATGTTTGCCAAATAAATTGCATTCTTTGTCATTGATGTTACTCAGTGAGAAATAACGCGTGTCATGCCATCATAAATAGTAATAGCAAAGAGCATAACAACGTAATTATATAACGATGTTGTTTTTTCTGTTGTTTTAACGTATTTGTGTACTTCTTTCTGTTTTTTTAGAACTTTACCGTTTACACTATGTATATGAGCAATGCGTAGAATCAATTGTATTCAGTTTTTTTCTTCCGTTAAAAAATAAACTGCGTGTTGTTGTTTTTCTCATCTGTATAGGTGACACGTTAGCCAAATCACGAAATATTGACTGACTACTATTGAAAATACTCATGTGTACACATAAAGACACAAACCGTATAGAAAGAAGGACAGATTTTCACGCATACGCACAAATTTTTTAGATATTTAGTAACAAAATATTATATAACGTGTTCATGTTCTGTTCTTGTAAAATTTTTTAAAAAGAAACAAACAAATGAAAAGAAAAAAAAAATTATTTTATGTATACTGAAAAACGTCATATAAAATAGGACGTAATATTTTTTATATATATAGTAAAACAATAAATAACAGTATCATCAAACACGTGTTGCAGAAAAAACCGCTTCGTCGGACTTTTTGAGATAAATAACTTTTTCTTCTCGTTTTTTTATTCCTATTTAATATACGCTTAATATTAGAGGGACGAAATGTCTATAGTATTACGTTTATTATCTCTCTCTCGCTCTCTCTATCTATCTCTTTTTGTAATAATAAAAAAAAGAGAACAAAAATAACGGGGTAAAGAGTATATGTGAATTATCAATGTGCCACTCGTATGCTTTTTTTTGTTTCGTTTTCTTTTCACTTAGGCACGAATCGAAAATAGCTCTACCTCTAGTCAATAATAATCAGACTGATTAATATTTCTATTTCAAAGAGTAGTTCAAATGATTTTATTCTTAAAAATATATATTATATGTAATCGAAACTCTCAGATCTTCTGCCGTTTAATAATGAAAGAAAAACTTTATATTTTTTGCTAAAAACACAATATCCATCATCTTATATTCGTATCTAAAAAAAGAAAAGAGAAATTCATCGTGGACTCTAAATATACGTTCGTTTATGTTTAAAAATAAGCGCATATACAAAAAAAAAGTGAGTGAGCACATGGTAAACTTAAATTTATCATTTCTTTTGTGCAAACATCAATCTTAGAATTATGTCATATATACACGCCAGCTCAACACCTAGAAAAGTTATACAAAACACTTTTCATTTAAGTTACTAAGCTCTTCCTCTTACATTTTCACTAATGTAAGATATCCAGCTCCTTACGAAACTTTCATAAGTATAACGAGAAACAGCATATTGAATCATATTTACAGATAGAAAGGGATCACTTTTACTTAGGTTAAATGTTATTCGTAATTAGACGTAAAGAAATATGTCATGATTTATTCTATCGGTCGTAATATTCATAAAATACGCTAATATCTACTCATAGTCTCAAATTAAAATCTAATATAGCCAACAGAGAGAGTTCGTCGAGTTAATTATACTAACATCGAACAACACCCGTATTGTCTATAACACCAGCCTACAGGACTCAAACAATGTTCACTAACACTCAAATCGGATATCAACATCTCTACAACGTGCGTTTCTTTTTTAAATAATTTTTTCACAATATTTTATAGACTATCTGTCGTCAAGCTAATCCAAACTTTGTTTAGTGAGTATAAAACCATCTGTTGAACTCTCATTGCAATTTGTAGTAACACTATGTATAGTCCCATAATTTATCGTTACCTTTTGACAACATCATTAGATATTTGAATGCATGAAATAAACGATAAATGAAACTACGATACATGCTTTTGTCTATAACTTTTTTACATAATATCCGAAGATATTATATGAGGAAAGAAAACGTTTAGAATAATAAGAAACTGTTGAACAGATTGATTATTGTTCGAAAGTTGTTTTTATTAAAAATCGGTTTCATCGGAACAGTATCAGGAAGTATTTAACTTTTACATGATTTAGTACTTTCATCATACAAAAAGCGCTTTTTCAATCATACGTTTCTTTGATGTCGCATTTTTATTAACAGAGATAAGGAGTCGATTCTTCTAATTGGAGGTATAACGATGTCATGACGATAGAAAGGAAAAACTGTATGAATATAAATCATGTTTCTAGAAATATTCTCTTTTCTGTATTGAAATGACTAATTTTTAGAGAAGAATTATGATTCTAATTCATTTCTGTAGCTAAGAGATTATTGATTTTTATTTTCGAATCATTTTTTAGTGCAACGAATGAATTCACGATCCGATAATAATGAAGTGCTTGATTCTCACGTGATAAAATGTGAAGCCGATGGGGATGAAACATATTCAACAAACAATAATACTGTGGCATTACCAACGACTACGAATTTAGGCAATAATGATCAACTCGATTGTGTGGTATGTGGTGATCGTGCTACAGGTATCTTTTATGATTATTGAGATCAATGCTATCAGTTTTAACTAATAACTATTGTGAATTTAAGGTAAACATTACGGAGCAATTTCATGTGATGGATGTAAAGGATTTTTTCGTCGAAGTGTAAGAAAAAATCCTGTTTACGAATGTCGACATCAAAAAGATTGTATTATTGATAAAGATAAACGTAATCAGTGTCGACATTGTCGATGGAAGTATGTTTTCTGTAGCTAAGAGATTATTGATTTTTATTTTCGAATCATTTTTATCATTTCTTAGAAAATGTATCCGTACAGGAATGAAAAAAGATGGTAAGATTCTTAATCATTTTTTTTCAGTTTTGTTTATTATTTCTTTTATGTTTAGCTGTACAAAAAGAACGTGATCGTCTTGGTAGACAACGACATCATGATGAGTTTGACGAAGATGATGACGATTTAAGTGTGTCGGCTCTTGTGAGAGCCGAACAAACAGCTCAGGAAGTTCGTTTTTGAACTCTTTTCTGTTTATAGTGATCCATATGTATTGTTTTTAGTTTATTAACAGACAAATCCACTTAGATAAACATCCACACAATTCTGAACGTATTCATGCAACATTGGAGACCATAGGAGTTTCAATGAATTATCAGTTACGAAGTTTAATTGAATGGGCGAAAGATTTGAAAGGTTTTATCGAATTATCAGATAATGATAAAGTAGGAGTTGAAAAACGAAGACATATTCTATTAGATAAATAATCAATCTGTATTCTTAGATTGCATTGTTACGTGGACATACTGGTGAAAATTTAATACTAGGTGTCGCTTGTCGCTCATTACAGTGTGAAGACCATCTTATACTTGGAAATCATCATATTATTTCACGAAATGCACCCGATGAAGGTCTTAGACGTGCGGCTATCAGAATATTAGATGAAATCGTTAAACCATTAAAAGAAATTCAATTAGACGAAAAAGAATTTGCTTGTTTAAAAGCAATTGTTTTTTTTGATCCAGGTATACTTCGTTCTTCTTCGTCTTCTTCAACTGTAGTAGATATACTCTCTCATCTCATTTTGCTCATATAATTTAGATAACAAATCTCTTGCCGAGCCAAATCGTGTTAAAGAAATTCGTAAACGTATTCAAGTCAATTTAGAAACATATATTAATCAAAGTCAACCATTAATGAGAGGAAGATTTGGCGAAATGGTACTGGCTATCTCTTTTGTATTTATCTAAACTTTTAACACAATTTGCATGTTGTTTAGCTACTACTAATGCCACCACTACAAAATATCGCTCGACTCATGGTTGATCTTGTAGCAAAATATAATCAAGATACAAAACAAGTCGATGATCTCATTACAGAAATGCTTTTAAGTAAGTTGTTAATAGAATTTGAATTAAAAATGTATGGTAGCAGAGCGAGCGAGCATGTTGCGTTTAACATTTTTTTCCTAATAATGACACTTGAGGGATTTAGAAATAAAAACTTAGATTTTTCAGTTGATTAGGTGACATATCTTTATCATCAGTTAGATATCAGGATTATCGTGCATCAACATCGCCCAAAACATCATCAAATTATGATACAAGTAAGAAATGTTCTCTATTCCAATGCATACTACATACACTAATCAATTTCAAAAAGAAGTGAACGTATATATTTCTTTATTTTATTATTATTTTACATTATTCACTAAAGCCTAGCACTACTTTTTATTTTGCACGAATAACCGCACGCACATCCTCCAGTGAATTTTTTATCGTTATAGGCTTGATTTAAAAGTTGTACATACTGCTTTGGTGTTTATTAGGTTTCAGATTTCGTCTCTGAATCGAAAATAAAATAACTAATTTTTTCTATTTAAAACACTTGTTTGTTTACGTTAACTAACGAAGCTTACTTTGAAAAATAATCCATCATAACGAAATGATGCATGTTTTCGCTTAAATGATATCGAACTACATTGTAGTTTGTTGATATCTGAATAAACTTTTTTTCGATTTCAGTTTAAGAACGCTATCACTACTTATTCGTTTTGTATCACAAAAATGTTTTTTTTTTATAGTTTATTACTGTAATCTATGTGTCACACGTACATTTCTAGTATTGTAAGATCACTTTTTATCGTTTATTATAGATTCAAAAGATGATTTGGATTCGAATGATTCATCTGTTGAGATAATGGACGATAATTCTCAAGATGCTGCTGTCATGATGATTATGGAAGATATGTTACCGTATTTAACAAATGTTAATTTAACAACTGATTCGAATTCTGAAATATCAACAACTGTCAACCACCAAGATTTCCGTTTAACAGCACATGATCCAACTCTCAGTACATTAAATCGTACCTCATCTACGAATGATATCGATATTTTAGCACCTAATCAAACATCGACTGAAAACGATTATCATCAAAATATTTTCAGTTATACCGGACGTTCTAAATCCATATCGAATACGCTCACGTACGATTCGAATGATATCAGTTCTCTTTGTGATTTAATAACACCACCATCTCATCTTCTTTCGCATACAACAGGCGACTACAATCGAAGTATTAATACTCATCCGTTAACGAGGCATAATTCAATTCCGTTAAATCAACAGCAGTCCAATACAACTTCTAACTTTTTAAATTCTTACTCAACAACTACAACATCGTTATTTAATACTTCGACCCGAAATACAATCGAATCATCTCCAAAAGATATCGTCCAGTTTGATCAGTACCGTTCAAATAATAATCATGATCCATATCAACAACATGATATGGATTGGAAACTGAATAGTTACACACTACCATCTAATTTAAGATATTTAGCTCATGATGGGAGAGAATTTTCTATTAAAAAAGAAGAACATTCAACATCCAATTCACCTTTAACAAGAGAAAATCTTTTATGATGTGCAGTTTATTTTGTATATTTTCACGAAAAAAAGAGATTGAACTTAGTTGCGCGTGTGTGATTTCATTTTATACATATCTGTTTTGTTGTATCTTTATTTTACTGAACCAATGTATTTTTTTCGTTTTTGTGGTATTTTTATTTCCATAGCACTTGTGCTTGTATTTTTATTACTTGTGTAATTATAAACTCTTCGTAATTTTTTGTGTGTTTGTATCAACACTAAGTTGAATGTGTGGAAAAGAAGACAATATAAAGAGAACGTTTGCTTCTAGATGACACTGATTGAGAAAAGAAGAAGAATGTTTGAGACAATGAGATATTGTGCTTGATAAGTCAGTTTTCAGTCAACAACTAATTTTGATAAGAGTGAAGCACAGCATACGATGCACAAGTGATTGTCACAATGTCGAGCTCTATTTCTCTATCCTCACAATATACTAGACACTCAAACTGTTTTTCATTAGAAACAGTGAAATTTGTAGCATAGAATTTCTATGTCGAACATGTACTTATCTGACGAAACTTATTTGTGATTTGATACTTGATTATTTTCTTCGTTTACATTTTTCAATCCGGAGTACAGGTTCTATCCAATTTTGTTGTACATAATTAGTTTTTATCAAAGTGCGAAATGAAGAGACTTGCTGTAATGTGTCTTGAGACAAAATAGCACTAAAACACTTTTGAAACCAATGTAGGGAGACTCGACTTTTTTCATTCTTGGTGTCAACAAATGGTGATGAAATCATGTGAAGAGTAACTCCTTGCTATTATGAATTGAAGATTTCAATCGCTTTTAGCAAACTATTTAGGTAAAAGTTCATAATTAAATGTTATATAACGCTTAAAATTCTAAATTGAGAAGTTACATATCTCATTTCTTTTTAAATGCATAGTTGGTATCTCCCTCTGAAACTTTATGTAACGCAGTTTGTCTCAAAAATGGACTACTATTAATATTAACGACCAAACACTCACACAATTTGATGGTCGTACTTAAAAAGTTATTAATAGAGAAACAGGCAATATCTCTCACAATACTAATCAGTTTTTGATGATACGCAAAGGAGTGGTCCGCATAAGCGTCGAAATCGGCCCACGAAGTTATTATTATTTTATTGGCTCAATGTATCCAGAACTCATCAAAGTTATCTTATTCGGTGCTTTCGGCTTTATGGAACGATCCCGATTGGACGTATACGATCAAATTTACTCGCAGAGAAACACCCCCCGTCACACTATCAGTACTACGGTAAAATCAAAATTTCGCTGCAGCTATCCAGTGTTTAGCCTGCGTAATACACCATTCGATGCGTCTTGAAAAGTTCTACAAAATGGGTTAATAGGAAACCTAGCGAAGCCTGGCAGCGGCCGTTGTGAATTAGATACTACTTTTCCCTACAGATCCCCGCTATCCTATTCGAACTCTCGATCGCTTTTCTCTATGAAACTAAAGACGATCCCTAATCATTCATCCACCATTTGATGCGCCTTGAAAAGCTCTACAATATCTGTTAATAGCAAACTTAACGAAGCCTCGCAGCGGCCGTTGTGAATTAAATGCAACTGCCGATCACTTTTTCCTTTGAAACTAAAGATGATCCCTAATGTTTCATACACCATTCGATGCGTCTTGAAAAGCTCTACAATATCTGTTAATAGGAAACTTAACAAAACCTGGCAGCGTTGTTTGGATATTATATATACGTACAGTAGCTCCAAAAATTTTTCGCGGCGTTTATTTTTGATTTTTCTCATCGACGATAATAGCTAGAAGAAATTTGAAAAAGGATTTGAACAGCTGAAAGAATTTCTCGTCCGAGGTGCGGTTAAAAAGGTTCTATGGAAACTCTTGAAATCAAGGCCTCTTGAAAACCAAAATGTCAGAAAACCAAGTCCCCGAGTTCAATCCAGAAATTCTTGGCAAATAAATCTGTCGCGTAGAGCAAACATTCCTGACGAAAATGAGACGTATCCGAGCTCATTATGACATTGTTTCGTGAAATACTGTTAAATTTACGGACAGTCCCATACCAAGCTTAGGGCATTCCACCTAGAAAGCTCTACAATATCTGTTAAGAGCAAACTTAACGAAGCCTGGCAGCGGCCGTATGAATTAAATGCAACTGACGATCCCTTTTTTCTCTGAAACTAAAGATGACCCCTGATCATTCATACACCATTCGATGCATCTTGAAATTACGAAGAGTTTATAATTACACAAGTAATAAAAATACAAGCACAAGTGCTATGGAAATAAAAATACCACAAAAACGAAAAAAATACATTGGTTCAGTAAAATAAAGATACAACAAAACAGATATGTATAAAATGATCCGTCTTCGTGGTTGACACAGGCCTAAAGTTGATTTTTTTCTGCTGAAGATAGCATTACAAGGATCTCCTGAAAAAGAGAGTTAACCTCATTTTTATCCAAGCTTTTTGTTTCCATTTCACTTTTAGTTTCTTGAACTCTATCACATAAGAATACACAATCTTCTTTATTCCTAACAGTACCGCGTAATGTCAATGTAATTAAACATGGTGAAGGATTTGCAACACGATGATAGATGTGTGATGGAAGAGCATATGAGGTGCAATCATCATTGATCAGATCGTAGCTCTGTATTTTCGAACTTAGTGCTGTACCTGTATGCTCTTGTTCGTTCATTTGTCCAGTGTTTCGAAATCGATAGCACTCTAATAAGTCTTGATTCTTGCCGCTTTCACCCGACGAATTTAAGTACTGGAGATTTTTGTTATTGAATTTGACATGAAATATTTCGTGGCAATAACCTCCATGGATCATGATTGCAGAAAAATTACACTTGTGATTATGAATATCTTCCTTGAACGCAGCATTATTTTTCCGATAATGTAATCGACATTTGAAATGTTTTGTTGATAATAGTACGATTCGAATAAAACCCAGTGGATGTATTTGACGTTCATTCTGCTGTTCTTCGTCGATGACTATTTTTAGTAAATCACTTAAATGCAAAACTAACCAATGATTAACTATATGTAATGTTTCAAGTTCACCAATTTCAGCCGTAGTTAACGATAATAACGTATCTATAGCATCACATAGCATTGCCGAAGTTTTTATAACGGTATTATTCCAGATATTGTCCAAATAATTTTCACAAATCTGGAACCATTCATTAACATGATCAAGTGTAGTTAATGGGAATTTCCGTAACGATGCGTGGACAAATTTTGAATGTGTATCTAACGTTCTAAATGATAACATAATTTAGAATAAAGACAGTGAAACTCATGCTAAGCAGGTTTCTTTTATAGGTTTCGACTGTTGTAGAATGTTAGACTGAGAAGGGCATTTCCTAGCGTAACATATTTACTTAGCATGACGGTGGGGTGAAAAACTTTGTCCTCAATGAAAAAGTCAATAATTCTGTTATATTTCACAAAATTCTCCTTTAATTGGTAAAATTCTGATTTCATTTATATAAAGGATTTTTTCCTTCCTATTTACATTTGCACTGAAACTTCGAAAAAATATTCTAATTAAACAATGAAATTTGATATGGATTTGATTCATCAATATTTGATTATAACAGTGCCTGTAGTTCATGACTACTAGAATATTTTTTCGAAGTTTCAGTGCAAATTGTTATGATCTGCCATTCCTGGCAGCTCATAAGACTGCGTTTTCTTCTTCTTCTCCTTTCTTTCTATTATTGCGCAACTCTTGTTTCATTCTTTCGTTCTCGTTTCTTTCTGTTATTGCGCAATTCT
>CAJNOQ010009679.1:0-10062 GCA_905250885.1 Didymodactylos carnosus
GTTCTGCTCAAGTCTTGGCTATTGAACAGCGAAAATCGCAGGTCTCTATCTCATTCCTATCAAAAGTTATTCAAAAAGTGGCTGACTGTCTTGTATTTTGGAACGCATAGTAGTAACAAAGTAACTAAATTAGTCAGTTACTAGTTACCAATAACGAGCAACTGCACTAGTTACTTGGTTACTGGTAACGAGTAGCTAATCTCGTTACTAGTTACTAGTAAAGTAAAGGTAAAGTGCCACCCCTAGTTCTAATGTCTATGTTGTTATTCTTTTTCTGCTTTAACTCAAAGTACTTTGTTATTTTTATTTTACTTGACAAAATAAAAATTCTCATATTAATCCGGATGAAAATTTTGCATTGAAAATTGAACTTTACACTTCATGTGAAACAGGTTCTTTAAAACAACGAACTCAGAATCACTTATTCAAAATTCGAGTAATCTATGGAGAGAAATGATTATCATTTATTGAATTGATAAATGTGCACGCATTACAAATCCATTCTGATGTTGATTGACGATACGTACTGTTGTTGTTGTATGATGCTACATTTAATTCTGTTTGAGAATGTGGACTATCTCTTGTTTCTTCGTCAGACTCAGTCGATGCTTCTTTATTTGTCTTTGGCGTATGTGTCGGTTCTTTTGTTTGTTCTGATGCGGTTGGGAAAAGTGTCGTTGTCTTCGTCATTGTGAATTTTTGTTGTTCAGTTGGTGTCGTTTCGGGTTTATAGATTTTTGTTAATACTTTTGAATAATCAGTGCGATTTGTTGCTGCATTGCTTTCTCGTTAGTCACTGTTGTGAAAATGGTACCTGTAGAATTTTCTAAATCAGTTCGTATTGTGTGACATATGTCACATTTGTTTCTCGTAAAGGAATTTATAAATGAACACTTTGAGCAAGTCCATCCATTGCCCTCATCCTCTACCGTCGTTTGGTTTTTTAAATTGTTATTGTCATTTGATGATCGGTCATTAACAACTAATTTTTTTCTGGGCTTGACAAATCTTTAACTAGAGTACTCTTGTTTCATCTCGTAATTGAAAGAATTTATCGTTTCGGCTGCATCGCTCATTGGTGAGTTATTGTCTTTGGCCGAGGTTGGAACAGTTAATGTTGTTGTAGGTGTTGATTTATTCATCACTGTCGGTTCTATGAATAATGGGAAATTTTTTTCTGTATATACTGTGGAGATCGGTGATTCTTTTCCTGCACCACAACATCCACAGTGTTTTATTGATGATGAATTGACACAAGTACATTTGAAGCAAATCCATCCATCGGACTCCTCATCTTCATTTTCTATCATAATTTTTTGTTTTCTAAAACTATCGTCATTTGACTGTTGGTAAGTAGTGTCAGCAATTTTTGCTGCTGTTGATGAAAACTGACCGGATTTCGTGGAAGTAATTGTTGTTGTTTGATATCTAGAATCATTCATTGCTTCTCTATTTTGTGTTTCCCTGTGAATATCGTCTTTGATTTCTTTTGTTTCAGTAGCACAGGATGTTGTTGATATCGTTTCGAGGTTTTCAAATTTGGTCTTCTTGCATTACATGCATCACATATATTTACAAAAGATGGATTGATTAATGTGCATTATTCGCAAAACCATTCATCGCCTTCTTTTTGCCTTTTTACATTGTCAGAATTCGTCTGCTAGTATTTGTTTTCGCCAAAAACACTAACGAGTGAATCCATATCCGCTCGGCACAGCGGACATTCTCTATTATTTGATTTGATACTTTTTGCTATACAATTAAAATGAAACGTATGCTTACAGTCAGTGTTAAGTGTTGGTCTTCCTGAGAGTAGCGAATCTTGACATATGGCACATGTAATATTGTAATTCATTTTATCGCTTAATTTTCTAAAACCGACAAGAAATTGTATTGTCAGTGTTGCTAGTAATTTGCGAAAAATTAAGTAGCATTATTCTATGATGGACCTCGTACTTACAGCCGCTGCATTTTCGTTCATCCTATGAATGCTTACACTTTTTATCTGCTTTCGATGTAGGCATGCACCAATACCAATCATTATTGAAGATATTGTACAATATTATTGGCTATTCAATGATATTGTGTCCCAATATTATGGTATACGCAGTATATTGCGACTAATAATACTGGTCATTCAATAATACTGGGTTTCACAATACAGTGTCGATTATTTCTACGATTTTAGTGCGTTTTCGATTTATTGTATTTTTCTAGCACTTCAGTTTGGTAGAGCAAACATTTTTATACAAATGAGACATTCGACAGTTCTAAGTGCTTTTTTATAACTGATACGGAACGACTTTGCTGAATGTCCCAATATCGATTACTAATCGGTGCATGCCTAATTGGATTATATTTTGATTAAAAACGGGATGTAAAGCGTGCGTCTGTACTGTAAAAGTAGGTCAAACTCAAACGATCCAATATCCAATAATATTGTGACAACCCGATATATTGGGGTGATCAATATTATTGGGTCCCAACATATTGTATCGGTGCATGCCTATTTCGATGTACCAGAGTTGGAATCGGTCTAAAAATAAGAGACCGGACCGGTCAGCCCCAAAATCTTTTTAGACCGGTGAAAAACCGGCAAAAAACTGGACTTAAGCCTTTTATCAGTAAATCAAAATATCTTTAAGGAAAAAGTCATTTTCACCAGCTTTTTCGTATTTCTGTTACTTGCTTATTTTATTTTTAACTTATCACTTTTCTGCACTGTCCTAATTCCAGTTTACCACAATATCTGCAACAGATTAAATAGTACCAAACAAACTGAGAATCAAACCAGAACAAACCAGACTATTTTCTTCTTTTTTTTCTTTCTTCGTCAAGTTTCTTCTCTTCTTCGTCAATTTTCTTGAACGAAGAAGAGAAAAATGCTAAGAATTCAAAACCGGTCGATCAAATATTCAAAACCGGTTTGAAAATATTTCTGAACCGGCAAAAGACCGGACCGGGTAGGCCCAGTTACAATTCTGCGATGTACTAAGTCCCATCTATATCTACTTTCGTTCCAGAGTGATAACAAAAACATCAAAACAGCTCAGAGAAACTCACAGAGAATCCGACAGAATCCTACAGTAAATGCTACAGTGGAATTTTACGAAGGATTCCTATAAAATTTAGAACAGAATATTCTAGGCACTTCATAGCGACTCGCATGATCCTTTTTGATTCAAGATTGAAAGAAATCAAGTCTTCAAGCGATACCTAACCTCTTACCTTTCCGGTTGTACTTCAGATATTAAATTTAAGACAAATGACATAACATACAATAACCTATAAAAAAAAGAAGAACAAACCAGACTATCCTCGTCTGCTTTTGTCTCTTAGTCATTCTTTGATAGTGATACGGAAAAGGATTAAATCCCTATCTAGCTATGGCTATTACAGTCATGTTTTCCGTATCACTATCAAAGACTAACGAGGGAACCTCTCGAGGTGATTAAAAGCTTTTCAAGTGAGAATAAGTTGGTGAGGTAGGCCCTAGTGAGGAGTGAAAAAGCCTACCTGGGGAGCGGCCCATGATGCTTTCTTGTGGAGATACGAATTTCGCAAGTTATAGCAAAGTTTCTGCTTTTTTACACGAAATAATTGTTTTCTCAGTAACGCAAACTCATATTGGTCTCCTATTTTTATCGAAGCATGTCTAAGAGTCGACGACCAAGACTGTGTACTTTCAAGTGAAACAAACAGGTAGCAGCGATGAAACTGAATTTTCAAGTTTTTATCCATAGGACCCATACCTTGCATGTTTTACCCTGCGATAGAGAAAGCTCCGTTTGACCGGATTTTTTTTACCTAATACTCCAGTCCCCAATGCCCATCAGTGGTAAAAATTTCAGCCTTTTTCGTACTGCCTTCGCTGCTGGGGATAAATTCCACATACTAAAAGCGATATACATGCTCTTTTCTTTTCACCTTTCTTGAATAAATGCAAATGATTCGAAGTACATTAAAACATGAAAAGTTCGATAGACATAACTGGTTTTCTAGTTAAATGCCATGTATGTGGTAATTAACGAAAAAATCCTGAAAGCAAAGAATCTTGTCGCAATGGCTGCAACGGATAAAAGCAAATTGATCACACGAAGGAACATCGCAGTTGTCTTGATTAAATTTAAAGCAAATTTCGGTAACAGTGCGAAAGGGCCGTGGATCGGTAGCGAGTTGAACCACGCATATCAAATCATAGGAGCGAACACCGGAGAGAAGAAAGTTGATTGTGAATAAGAGATTGCAAAATAATGATGTTATTCCGTTGAGCAAGATGTTTACAAGACTTGATCAAACTTATTTCTATAAAAAGTTGAGAAAAATGGAATGAAGAATACTCAACACGACGAAAACGATCAACTTTCTAAGCCGAAATAACGTTTTGTTCCACCACTTTCATTGAGTTGGATGAATACACGCATTTTGTAGCCATTGAAAAGCTTTATCAACCAGTATTAAATGCACAATGCAAAATCAATCTTGCGCCAAAATAGCACCTTTTTAGCTCGGTCTGCTTTTATTTTGATGAGAAATGATACCTGTGCCAGATTCAGCTGTGAACGTTACCTTAAAGCTTTCTTCATAAATCATAAATTCACCTGCCGAACAATAGCAGATTTTGGTCACCTTGAGGTGAATTTTGGAATGTCAGATTCTCCAGTGCTCACCTAGATTTGAACGGACTGTGAACTGCATAAGGAGAAAGAGAGCACTTTAAAGTACTCAAAAATATCTTCACTTTCGTTTCATTTTCATCATTTTTCATCATTTTCATCATTTTTAGCGTTGTTTAAAATATTCCATAATTAGTAAAACACAATAGCTTAGAAAGTTGGTCCTTTTCGTCATGTTGAATATTTTTCGTTTCATTTTTCTCGTTAACTTTTAATAGAAATAAGTTTGACAAGTCTTGTAGAAAAGTTGACGGCGCATCTTTTGGAAAAACGATCAGGTTTAAGGATTGAAAGGAAAGAAATTATAAGCAAAATACGAGGAGGGCCATTTATTCTGGGCCACCCGATATTACAAGAATTAAACATTTGAAGTTCCAGTATAATTACAATCAAAAGACAAAACTTACGGGACAACGTTTTTCTGCAACTTGTCCCGACCCCGTAAGCCCGAGCCCATGAGCCCGTAAATTTTTTTTGTCCCAACCCCGTCTGTCCCACGGGATGGGATTCGTGGCTGCCCCGCAGGAGTCTACATGCAACGTGAAACTCGAAGATTTAACAGCAAACGATATTCTTCTAACCCCTTTTTCCAATAGGATGGTCAAACTACACCCCACATACAACACCGTCAAAGAGCATTTTACATTTTTTCATCGCATTTTCCTTTCAAGATCAGAATGTAAAACGGCAATGATGTTTAACACGGTTAGTGAAGATTGGAAAGTCAATACGGCATCGGAATAGAGCGGTCCTATTGGTTTTATTGTCAATAAGACGATACCGTTGCATTCGAAATCGTACGTCTAAAAGATAGGCTGCTCGTTCCGCGTACATCCTTTAATAGAAACATTACCTTCAACGTCTTTCGATTAAAAAGGTTATTCTCAGATACATGTGTGTGTCACTCCAACCCAGGAAGGCCAATGATACAATGCATAGGAAGGAAGTACCTACAACAGTTTCCCTGAAAGATCAGTTTATATAATCCACACTTGCTTCTTTCAATGAAGTGCAAATGTGCACTTTGTCTCAAATTCCCATACTAATTAGGACCACCAATCAAAATCAGGGACATGACTAGTCTCGATTTCATTTTCAATCATCCTGTTTTCCTGGTTTACGATTTAAATGAAAAATAAACAAACATCTTACTCAACAGTCATTAATGTCCTTGAAGGACTTAAGCCCTCCCCCCTCCCGTCAGAAAAATAATTTTTTTTTATAAAAAGTCGATATTGAGCTAAGCACATCATTAGATAGCCCACAGTATCTAGTATTAGGTTCCAGTGTTATTTGGTCCTCATCGAAGCAGCATGGAGGTTTTTAGAAAAGTTTTCTGAAAACCGTGAAAAGCTGGACTTCGAAAAAGTTTTACTTTGCGACTGAAAAGCAAATCGAAAACTACTTTTAGTAATACCAGAAAATAGAGCAAACATTTCTGATCAGAATGAGATATTTGCCAGCTCTGAATGATGTTCTGATCAAGAGTTATGAGAGTTTTGCTGGAAACCCTAAAACATGTATCAGATACTGGCATCAGCATATCTCGAAAGCGATTTTTACCTTAACACAACTGAAAGAACTCGTTTTTATACTTCATCTGTTTTTTAAAAATTCTTGTTTACCTCCATTCGTAGTTTTATTTTTTATCATGCTGGTTGATCGAAGAAAATACCTGATAATATAAATCTTAATGATTAAAGAGAAGTACTATCAAACGTACAAATATAAAAGAGTAGGTTTTTTTCTCTTGAATTATTGTTTTCTGTTAAATGATTTGTTATAAATCAGTGCTGTAGGGGAAAAGAATATAGAAGTAATAGCTGATTTTTGCTTTGTTGTTGTCAACAATAAGAAGAGTGAAAATAAATAGCTATAAAATAGAATATGTACTATAGAATAGAATAGTGTGTAAATGACATTTTTGTTCACACTGTTCCGACTATTTTTATTTCAAAACACATTGGACTTTCTACTTATAAATTCTTCTTTAAAATTTGCTGACTAACTTCAATACTTTACAGTTTGAGTTCTACAGAACACTGCTCTGTTTCTTAACAAACAACTTCAACTGTCTTCAAATAAATATCAACTTGTTAGAGAATAAATCAAGAACCGTCATGTGAGAATTTCAATAACGAAAATTGAATAAAACGTTTTTGTTTCTCATTCAAGGTGTCGATCGAGCATTTGGTTTGGTAAGTGCATACTATCATATAGTTCAAAATATTCCATTAGAGAAATTACAATATCAATTGGTAGCGATTCGTTCATGTGGATATTTTGGTCCTGAATGTTATATACAAGCAAAAATCACATACAATAATGCATTTCCAGCTGAAACAAAGGAATGATTATGTGAGACGGATACTATCTTGTTTTTATTTAATGTCATTTGTACGAATCAGAAAAAGATTTTTTCATAGTCTTTTTAATTTTATTTAAAGTCAATTATAAGACGAAAAGATCGATTGTTCAAATGAATAAACAGCTGCTGAGTTGGTTCAATTTGAGCCATACAAACAAAGAGAAGATTAATTCTTCTGTCGTTGAAGGAGAATCTGATAATTAAATAGTGGCATGTTGTGAACACGAATGCAAATCGATCGTAGCTTCTCAAAACAGATACAAATCCATATTTTACAATGTATTTGTTTTAATCAATTAAAAAGTTTGGGTAGTGAACAGGAACGTTTTTGTAAAAGTTGACCAGCAAATGTAAAAGGATTCAATGAACGTCGATCGAAGTTCGTGTAAAAGGAATAAAATGCTAGGGAAAACACGTCCGTCTTTAAGTCTCGTTTTTGTTGGGACATGTACGTTAAAAATGTTAAAACCATAGATTGAGTTTCGATATACTTATGTCAATAGTTCGAATTGACACCAATTAGACGTGTCATTAGCCATACTTCCACCCGCTAGTAGTGTCAATAGTTTCTTGCTGACACCAACAGTGATGCCAATAGCTATTCCGATTTGTTAATGTCTGTCCGATAATGTTTACTATCCATGTAATTTTTCATCACTGATTTATTCAACTTTTGTTTCTCTTTCCGTATACACTGAAGAATTTTATTGCCAAGCTTTTACTACGACGAACAGCCTTGTGAAGAGTAATGTTTTATCGTTTTTTCAAGTGTAATAAAAGAAATTATGAAAGCTCATCGAAATCTGTATGTACTTACTGATTTAACACTTTTATCTGGTGATCGGTATATATTAAAAAGAAAGAATAATTGATCATGGATTCTGTCACAGAGACGGATAGCTTCTAACTCCGTAGAACCCCCGAAGAGTGAATGTTTCACGTCGTTTCGAAGGAAGATTATTGTTCCGTCTAGCCAATGATGTTCATTACATTTTAAGGCGCCGCTAATTCAAAGTTTAAGCGTACCCGCCCTCTTTTTTGATCCTCTTGAAAATCGGGGAAGCCGATGTCGGATCGGGGTGAAATTTATACAAGAGATAGAAACTTCAAACTTCTATTGTGTTGGAAAAAAACGATGGGCAAGGTCGAATGGGCAAGGTCTTTGTTGATGGGCCAAAACATTTTTGGTCCAAAAAGAACAAAAAAATGAAATGAGTTTCTTTTAATCAAATATGCACCAAATTCAAATTTTAAGCCTAAGTCAGGTGTGTTTTAGTCTGTTTTTAATGCCTCTGTTTATAACATTTATATCTCAAATTCAAACACCAAAATCTAAAATTTCAACGAGCAATTTCCCATTTGCCTCCATCTCTTGGTGGCTGGTTATGATGAAGAATGTCATCACTTGTTTGAGTCTTCACATTGGTAGCAGATTCTTAATATAAAGTTGTTTGCTACTCTAGGCGTAACGATGTCATGATGAGTCCGTTCAGCATACTAGCCAGTATGTTTTTTCCGCATAGACCGTTCGTAATAGTATTCTATTAAAGTTACAGTGGATACTTTAACGTAATCTATATTTTTTCAAACTGTAGCGGTATTCCAAGGACGAACACAGCAATGTAGAGCAATGTTTATATACTTTATGTATATTGTCGTTTTCAGTATTGAATTCTCTGTTACGAAAGGTAATGATAGAACAGAAAAAAGCGACAGTAAAACAATAATCTTCAAAATTGCTTTATTATCAATATATCCTTAAAGCTTATAATGACAATGTAAAACATCGAAAACTTTTTCTTGAATATACAATAAAATATTAACCATCCAATTATGAAATATTTGTTCATTCATATGTATATATTGTTTATTTAGCATAAAAATTATGATTTTGTCATTTGCTGTACAAAATAAAATTGTGCTCCACTTGTTATCTTGATCACAATTCCTTAATGTACGTAACCATAATAAGATTTGGATACGATGAGAGAACATAAATCAAGCTTTACTTGTCATGTATCTGCATCGTGTGTAACATTATTATTATCATTGATATTTATTCACCTTACTTTTATAAGAATAATTTATGAACATTTACATGTGACAGTTGGCTCAGCTTATATACTGATGAGTTTTATACAATTATTTATCGTATTGATCATGTGTCTCATTTCATTTTGGTCTGGATGGCACACACACAGACTTACAAAAGTTAAAAATTCAAAAGAAAATGAAATGGATTCAACCATCACTTAAGTTGGATCGTTTACTTTAACTAAGAAACTATACGGTTTTTTGAAACAGATTTAACTACTCAAAATCGATAAGATAGAGATAATAACTTAATGTTGTCATAGATCTTATTGAAACCGCTTCTCTTATGAGTGTAAACTATGTTAAACATTCTTTCAATTTTCAATTATAAACGTTTCAAGGATCCGTGGTTGAATCCCTATGAAAAATCTGTAGGAATTAGTAAGCAGATGAAAAGTGGTGCGCAACTCAGTATTGAAAGATTGTGCACTTCGAACAACTTATGTAAGTGACATGGTTTTTAATTCAGCAGGCGCGAAACTGAGAAAAGTGCTAAAATGCTGTAATCGAATCACTGAAACAGAAATTTTTTAGTACACCCTGTACACCCTGTTTTGGTGATTTTCAGCTTAATTTTGAGCCGTAGTATTGGCGCCAGATTAAAGTTTGTTTTCTCAAATCGGAATTACATGGTTTTGATAAGTAAAGCACATTTTTTCAAGTATATAAGTTCAGTAAAATTTTTTAGTTTAGTAAAATTTTTAGTAACATTTTTTCAAGGATATAAGTTCAGTAGCATGTTAGTACAAACGTTCTCCTTCTTCTAATATGATAAAAACGCCATTTTTAATCCAATATGGATTTTTATCAATGTTACCAGCGTCGTCACCATTCATCAGATAAATTGCTGGTTTATTATTCTCAACAGTTCTTTTGGGTTTATATTTATCGGTCAATGTGATTGTACCGTAACTTGTTAGTAAA
>CAJNOQ010009680.1:0-10062 GCA_905250885.1 Didymodactylos carnosus
AAACCCAACTCCAACCTACTAAAATCTCAACTCCAACTCCAACTCCAACTCCGCCAAAGTCAACTCCGACTCCAACTCCAACTCTAACAAAAAAATCCTCAACTCCGGAGTTGGAGTTGCCCAGCCCCGGCGTAGTAGATAACGATGTATTATTGTACACATTGTTATATAAAACATACTGATGAGGGAACCCCTTGAGGTGTTCAATCGCTTTTCGGGTGAAACTATTTTTGTTAGATAGCTGTGAACTAGCCAACTTAGTTCGGACCCATGGCGCTTCCTTGAGGAGATACGAAGTTTTCAAGTTTTCGAAAAAACTCTGATTTTCCGGAAAACCTAAAGATGTTGAAATTCATTTTGAAAATTTTTTGACCACACCAGTCGATAGTCTGTTCAGTTCTGCACAACATGAGATGTCAACCAACTTTTCATCATATTAAATGACTGAGTTATAGGCTTTATAAAATTAGTAGCTTAAATGCTTTGCGATGTTTTCACTCAATTGTAAATTTTTGATCCGCTTCGTATTTTCTTCATCCCTAATATCGACTTTATTTTAGAACACAGCAAAATTATTTTTCTCAGTATTGTCTAGGGAACAGAATGCGATAAAATAAATCTTTAAAAGAAGTTTTCGTGATCTCAAATTGGGATGAATCAGTTATAGGGCAAATGACCAGGAATGACTTGATCAGCACCTGTATAATAAATGAACCGCCTAGTTTTTTTGAGAAAAAAATTAAAAAAGAGTCTTTTATCTGTTCTTGGTTCAAATGAACATTTCTATAGTGCAAATATCAACTGAAGTGCACCGAATCAGCTAGAGCTGTCATTTGTTCGCAAATACTGAGATAAAGAGATTCAAAATTGTTTGCCTTTGACCCTTGCCTCTAACGAGTCCCTCCAACGAAAACTTTTTCAGACAAAGTAAATAAAAAACTTTTAAGGATTAAAAACTTTTTTAAAGGATTTTTTTTAAATATCCTTCATATCTATCTTCTTCACGATCACAAAAATAAAAAGTTCCATCTCAACTACAGCGATATTTTTTTTATTTCCAAAATTTTGTTCTAGGATACTCGTCTGACTCAGGAACTTTGCCACGGTTTTTAAAAAATAATTTTTATTTGAGCAAAATATGAAGGAAAAGTCTTAATAAAGCAGGTAATTAATAACGAATTAGTTTTAAATAAAAGTGAATATAAATAATAAAAATGATAATAAATTTAATAATAAATGTGATATTTTATACGGATATGAAATAATTTAATCATTCTAATTTTGCGTAACTACAAATTTCAACCTATAAATAGAGGAAGCAGAGCATTACACGAAAGAAGTAAAATTGTATAAGTTTTTCTTTACTTTGATCGACGAATTTCCACGGCTCCTATTAATTAAACCAAACTCAAACACGCATTCTATTTGCCAGCATATTTGAGCTTAGTAAAAAAGTAGGAAAAACCGGGATAAATGATCAAGTTTGAGGTTGGTGTTACGTACTATTTAATAAAAACAATAATAGTGTGATCGATTTTAATTTTATCTCTTAAAATTTGAGATTTTCAAATAAGTAACACAATAGCAAGTGACAAGCAAGCAGCAACTAATGCGAAACATATCACCGACAGGTAAATTCTTAAATAGAACTAGATAAATATATCAAAATTTCCCAAGGGGATTGCCAAAGCAAAAGTCAAAAGAAGTGGGAAGAGTATGCTCTACTCGCTCACCCACTGAAACTGCGATGCGTTTATTCGGCACATATCACCAGATCGAAACATTTGAATTGGCATTGTTCGCCAGTCCGGAAATATATGAAATCAGGGTCTGTTCACGTATTATCTGCCACGTAGGCCTACATCTGTCGAAAACTGAAGTATCTAATACTGAAATTCAAGATCTTACTAATTTGAAAAATATGCTTCAACGGCTTGTTAGGAAGTCATTTTGTAGTTTACTATGTTTTGCATCTCTCATTTCGTGAGACAAATAGCTTTGACAGAAAATTCGGCTTAGTTTTTAGTTATCGGAAAACGTTGCAAGCACAATCTATTCTATAAAGTATAGTGGCACAAAATGTTATCGTTTTTCTGTTTGTCATAACTCCGGACGCAAAAAAGCTTTTGACAAGCGAGTTGCATGAACATATTGTCCGCCCTGTCTAGTATATTCATGAATAATAAAAATTAGACATACTCATTATTGGTCTCTCTATCCATTTATGCAGTTTTCATCTTTGTTTGATACTTACACAACGTAAAAGATTTTTATAAACTGTACGGAAAATTTTTAGCAGCCAGAAAAAGTTCACTTTTCAGTCTAACGGAAATACAAAGAGCAATAATGAATTTCTAATTTTATTATTTACAAATATACTAGAGCGAGCGGACAATGCTTTGATGTAAACCGCTTGTCAAAAGCTGTTTCGTTACTGAGTTATGACAAAAAGAAAAGAGATTCGGGATGTACCGGTAATTTTTTGCCGCTACTGTAAATGATGCAAATGATAGTAAACTTACACTCGCTGCAGGACACTACGTACCTGCAGAACGAAGAACAGGCTGACTCGTTAAAAAGCGTACTCCAAGAAAGTACGCAGCATCAGTTTCGATGAGACTATTGGTGGCATGAAAACAGCTAAATTTTTTTCTATCAGTCTAAATTGAACACGTTCAGCTGATTTCATATAGTCTTTGACGGTAAAATCACACATCAACGCTCCCATAAGAAATGATGCTGGGGCCCATATTTTTGTCATCCCTTGTGTTTTCAACAATGACACAAGATATTTGCTGATCAATGGAGTTGTTTCCTGTCTCTTTTCCATTGTCTGAAGCTCTCTTGTAAAGGAAACGTTGCAAATGAGGAATGAGCGACCTGAAGTTTTTTTTCCGTTTCGGGATCGGACCTAGTACAAGTTCAGCTGGAAGAAGTGAATCCTCACAGACTTTACCATTATGGAGCCATTACCATTATCACTCCAAAAATTCGGTTTTCGACGGTTACTTCTGCGTTTCATAATAGAAGTAGGAAGAGAGAAGAAGAAAGTATATGCTTATCTGGAAAGGTACAAAATGCTGAATATGATGAGCAGTGCTTATACGTTTCTTCTACGTTTCGTTTTAACTTTTTCGTTTATAAAAACAATGAACTAGCACAGCTCTTTATTAACGTTTAAATTTTTTTAAAAACAAAAACAATTAAATGTCGTTGAAGGGGCATATACCTAAATGTTGTCGATACACATTACATTCTTTGGATGAGATGCTGACAGGTCTCATGGCGCAGTCGGCACAGCCGTAGTTGTGTTGTGTAACCTTACACAACAACATAAACGAGAGCTACTTATGCAAGACATGCACAAATACAAAGTCGACGTATGCTGCTTGCAAGAAACAAAAATAAGCTCACAAAACGACCAGCTTATCAACGGCTACAGATTCATCACGCTGCCCAGCAACTATCGGCACTACGGGCTGGCCTTCGTCATCAGCAAGTTCTGGGCTGCGAGACTCATCGCGTACGAATCAATCAGCGATAGAATCGCAGTAGCCACCTTTCGACAAACTGCGAGAACGCTCTTCAAGGTGATCAATATCTATGCACCAACACAACAGAGAGCCGCCGCCAACGCGAAAGAGAGAGAAACATTTTACGATCAACTCGAACAACTGCTGCAACGCATCGGCAAGCAGATAACCCTCTTCATCGCGGGAGACTTTAACACGAAAATTGGGGTGAACGTTCAAGACACACAATGCGTGGGAAAATTCGGCCGCGGTACCCGCAAGGACAACGGACAAGCGCTCGCCGAATTCGCAAAGTCGCGCGGCCTACTAGCGACTAACACAAAATTTGCTCATAAAGCGTCCCACAGAACAACATTGGTCGGTCACAGACGCGACGCTCAATCGAATAAAGTCGTCAAAATTTACAACCAGATCGACTACATCTTTGCACCTAAACATCAAATCAACCTCGTCATAAACGCGCGCAGCTACTCTGGCACAGCCGTTGATTCTGATCATCGAATTGTCATCACCACCACGTTTATCAAACTTCTTGCGGAACCGAAACTATAACAACAAAACAGATAAAATAAACGTAGCGAAACTAGCAGCTAGCGCAGCCAACCAGCTCGAATATCAAAATCAATTGGACACAGTCCTCACGTACAGCACAATCAACAGCAGCAACTCCGCGTCCGATAACTGGTGCGCAATAAGAGACGCGACCGTGAAAGCGGCTACAGCAAAAGACGGCACAATTGTGAACAAGAAACAAAAACGATACTGCCCAATAGTGGAACAACTCCACTCGAACAAAAAACGCTGCAAATTTCGATTTGCAACGCGAGCACACAGCGGCGCGAACAACTCAAGCGTGCGAGAAACAAAGTGCTAAAACAACTTGAGCACTTAAGCACAAACGCTTGAAACAACTCAACGAGGAAGAGATCGAGCAAAAAACTGCAGAAATCGAATCCTTGAAAGATAACGCGCAGATGCTCCAAGCAGTGAGAGTACTTACAAGGAGCATACCAGCCGTAATTATTATCAAAAATAAAGACGAGATCATCGCGCAACCAGAGGAGGCAGCAGAGATAGTGACCAAGCACTTCTCTGGGCTGTTTTTCGAGAACAATTCATCGTTGGCGCACTCTCGCACCGAACAACCGAACGGGTCGGTCAACCAACCAATAACATCATCGGAGGTAGAAGCTGCAGCTAAAAAACTGCGTAACAACCGCGCAGTCGGCCCGGACGGTGTAGCTGGCGAGCTCCTCAAATACGGCTCGAAAGAACTTTACCGTAAAATCGCACTCATCTTCAATAAAAAACTCGAAAAAAACGAAGAACTCGACATCGGCACAGGCACGCTGATAGTTCTACAGAAATCAGGCAGATCTGCTGGTCTTATGAGCAGCCTGAGGCCAATTGTTCTTCTCAACACGTTGCGCAAACTTCTCTCCATCATCACTCTAATTCGCATGCGACCAGCAATCGAATCATTCTTGTCACCCTGCCAAAGCGGCTTTAGACCAAATCGCCTTTTTGTTGGCACCTTTTTTTCCACCAATGAGAAAAATATAATTTAGATAAAAACCACGTTGATTATGTCGACGCCAAAAAAGAAGTGAAGATGTAATTATAAGGAACCCGCTGTCGGATTCACCGACAAATTTTGTACATGGTGCTCAATTTTTATCCAATTTGGTTCAGCGCGGAGCAAGCACCAAATTTTCTAATGAATATGACCGAATTACGTTAGAAAAATAAAAGTAAACAAAAGTATTAGTGAAAAGTATGATGAAGATGCACTCAGCGAAAAGGAAAGATACTTTGTTGTTTGCTTATGGAGTTTCTGACGAGCGAACGTATTTATCTCAACGTTTTGAAGCTGCTCTACTGTGTTTTTGTACGTACAGGTACAAAAGGGTAAGAGGAAGCATATGACGGAGTTAGGTTTTCGTGAGTATCGTTTTCATCGTCATCATTTTCCTCATTGGTTTTTCTCCGGTATGTCGATAGCGTCGAACACTGTCGTTCAGCGGATGAATCGGAGTGTGAGTTTTCAAGGTCAGATTCGCAGTGTATTTCCTCTTCTTGGCTTTCAAAAATGCCAGTTAAGGCATAGTGTACCATTGCGGCTCGCTCTTCGAGATCTTGGAAATTCATCTCCAGACGACGATACAGATTTTGCATCATCGTAGCCAAAGGTTTATTGGCCTTATTACTCGACGAAAAGTAAAGCCTAGACAGTAGATCGTTACTCTTTTCCACACCTTGCATATCAAATGCACGCAGATCTTCTTGCTCGTCTAACTGATGCAAATAGTTTCCGATGATATGCATGTATGGTATGCATGATGTTCTGAGACCTGATTTTCTGAAGTCGGATACGAAGAAACTTGCAAGATTTTTCAGAACGCTGTTTCGTTTGGATTTTTCTGTTTTTACTTCTTTGAGAAGGGTCTTAAACTTGTCGAGAAGAAGTTTTGCAGTGGTTGCTGAACTACAAAGTCCCATTATTTTTTCGTACGGAAACTGTTCAACGAAAAAGATCTCCTGTAAATGTCTAGAAAACCTGTCACAAGAAACAATAGACGTAACATTATTCTCCAACTCACACTTAAAAAAGAAACGTTTTCCTATTGTTTCTTGGGCATGAGCATTAAGAACAGCGAGCCTTTCATTCAAAATTTTTGAATGATTAGGCTTATATTCGCCTGTCTTCGACGCTATTTTTAAGATATCCTTTAACAGAATATCAAAAATGCGGAGTTTCATGTGTAAGGTGTCTAATATATAATCACCATATTCAAATAAATCACCAAACAGAGGCTCTGCTTGGCATCCTACTTCGTTGTTTTGCTTATTTTGCTGCTTTTTTTGGAGACAAACTTTTTGTTCCTCTAGTGAAGTTTTTGTTCCTCTTTTGTAGGATCGAAACAAGAAGTGGGATCAATCAAAACTATTCGCTTTTGCTTTTTCTTATTTTTCCCTGTTCCGACATAATACTCTTTCTCACAGGGTGTACCCACTTCTGTTACGTGCATAAAATCTTTATGCTGAGTGCAAAACACGCATGAAAAATTAGAATGTACACCGGCGAGTCCAAAGACGTAGACGGCATTCATGAAATCTCCGCCTAGTTTCATCTTCACGGCTGCCTTTTTCCGTTTCATTCTAATTGTTTTGACAGCTTTTATACTATCGAGAGACTCTTTTGGAAGAATTTTTCGCAACATCTCGTTAGAGACTGTGACTGAACCTCAAAAATTTCGAAGGGGACAAGCTTTTTTGCCGTTTGATACACACGTCCTCCAGCTATACAATTAAGGATCCCCCCTCAGAAAAAATCTGTTTTGTCTTACATCCGATTTTGATCAAACTTTCAGTAAATATTTGCCATATCAAAGTGTGGTTATGAAATTTTTTTTAGTTCCCTCTCTTACCGTTCCGGGATTTTCCAGAATCCAAGGTCAAAAACCATCCTCTAGTGTGAAACCCTTTTTTTAAATATACCTCAAGCTAGAGATGTCGGGTTGGTTTTATTTTAAACTAGACACCTAACTGCGTAAGGTGCTGGGACCCGATTTTTGAATTAGGCTTTCCTTTTCTAGAAAATCAAGCATCTCTGGAAAACCCGTAAACATTTTTCGAGTGTTTGAGAATCTTCGATCTCTAGAAAACTAACGAAGACCTAAATTAAAAATCGGATCCCAGCACCTCACGCAGTTAGATGTCTAGTTTAAAATAAAACCAACCCCAGATCTAAAGGAAAAGGACAACAACAAAGACTCCGCTAAAAGCGGGCACTTTGCGGAAAAACTGCAGAAAGCGGAATTTGTTCGCAAAATGCGGACCATGTGGCAGCTCTGCTCTGTACTTTTCTGCTTTTATTTAGAACAGTTTATTTTTATTCAAAGAAGTTTAGTTTATACGAAATTTACCTCACGTCTGCCAGAACTGTTTTTTTTCATAAGAATGGTTTTTCCTATGATTTTCAATAGAAACTGATTAAATGGGACTTCTGATGTAACACAATATTAATTGTCATCATAAAGCTTCAATTTAATTTGTTTGAGACTCGAAGGTCTGAGATTTTAGAGTTGAGATTTAAGGTCTCTTATAATTGTTCTTCGAAATCTCGATCTACCAATTTGCTTTTCTTTTTTCATGCGTGTTTATCACTCTTTTCCATTTTGTTATTTGTAAGATCGAAAATGGACGAACAAATTCGAATTGCTTTGACAAATACCAAAGAACAATATCGGAAAGGTTTAGGTCTTAGAAAGGAAGTACGACGAGCTAAACGTCAGCAAGATGAATTTAAATTAATTGATCAATATCAATCACCACCAGTTCAAGATTCAAGACTTGAGGCGAAAGAGCAAGGGCAGCAACAAGCATCAGTAACAACTTCAAATACAGATGAAGAATATCTTAAATCGAATCACAAGATTATTCGTAATGACGTGGTTGATGTCGAAAATGATTCAATAGAAGATGATAATATCTTGCACTATTATTTACAAGATACTGAGAGTGATTTGGATGCAAATGTGTTCCATGAGACTTTGATATTACTAACACAAAAAATGCACCACCTATTCCATTAGAAACACGCCTGCATTATTTTACAAATATTTCAACAGATCAATATTGTCGAAATTTAACACGACTTTTACGTGACGCCAACATTTGTAAATCACAGTCAAATTGATTAATTTCACTGATTAAATCCGTATTGCCTCAACCAAATTATATGCCATCGTCGTTGGAAGAATTATTCACAATGATGAATATTGAAGATTTATTCACAAGAAGAAAAGCGTGCATCCTGTGTAAATTGGAATTATCATGTAATGAAAACATATGCAAACAATGTCGGTCAACAGATCAAACAACAATTGCAACTATTTTTGATGTGGATGTGTGCAAAGTTCTATCGTTATTATTTCAACGTTTATTAACATACATTAAAGAATATAAAGAAAAAACTGTAAAATAATGATAATTTTGAAAAGATAAATGATATACCATTTGGTAGATTATATTGTCAATTAATGAATAAATAGTGAGTTAAATACATATATTTTTTATGCTTTTTCCATCTGTTGTTCATTTATTTCTACTAATATCATTTTGAACTGTTATAGTCCTGATGGAAATTTAATCAGTTTGGTGTTACATTTGGATGGAGTTGGTCTGACAAAATCAACAAAACTAAACTTATGATTGTTTAGTGGGTGTATCGTCGAACTTCCTCTCAAACTACGTTATCGTCGTTTTAATATGGCCCTCATATCCATTTGGGTTGGGTACACTGAACCGTTAGCCAACTTGTGGTTTGGCAAAATTATTGATAAATTGAATTATATAAAATCACAAAGTAAAGATAAATGATAAATAAAAGTAAATTGTACTTCTGAAAGTAATTTAGTTGAACTGTTTATCGAAAGCACAATAAGACTGGAAGAAACTAGCAAAACTACATACATGAAATAAATTCATCGTTTTTTTAACTTTCTTTCAGTTGCTAGTGTTGATTTTCTTTTGAGTCCACCCGTACTCGGTTTACGTATAAGCTATCTAGTTATTTTTCTTCAGATATTTGTGTTTCACCTGATCTAAATTACAAATTAAAATTTTTTGGTGTTACGGGTGACTGTCCGGCAATTAAATTAATTTTGGACTTTGTTGGTCATGGCGGCTATTGGTGTTGTTGGATATGTTATTTAAAGGGTATTCATGTTGACAATAAGCGTCAATATCACTGTGAATTACCAATCAAACACCGTCATTCAGAAAAATATTTACAAGAATCAATTCAAGCTGTCCAAGAAAATCGTGATATTTTTGGTCATCGTGGGGTTGGTGTTTTACACAAAATATTAGACACACCATTACCTGAATGTATCATCATCGACTACTTGCATTGCACATAATTAGGTCATGCAAAAACAATTATTAAGGCCATTTATCATCAGGTAAAACCTGATCAACGAAGATTGATCGATAGGAAATTAAAACAACAACGATTTCCTCATTTTTTCGGCCAAAAACCCGACTAATTAATGATTTTTCACATGTTAAAGCTACAGAAATTAAGAATTTGTTATTATATATATTATTACCTGTATTACAAGATCACGTACCACTTGAACAATTATCACACTTAGCTTTATTCATTTGTTCGACCCGTCTGTTTCATTCTGAATCACCACATGATAATGATGTGTGTACATTAGCGAACGAGTTATTTTTGCATTATTGCAGAGCTCATGATAACTACTATGTTAATTTGCAAAATTTTGTTTAACATCTTCATATCCATTATTTACTGATATATAGGAATCATGGATCTCTTTGTAATATTGGGTGTTTTGCTCAGGAAGAAGTAATCGGTGGTATTAGTTCTAATTCTCATGGTAAGGTACAGCTAATTCAAAAATGCCACAAAATTTATTTTTCAATAAATTATACATATTCGGATTCGTCAGAGCGTGGCGAGTACGAATATGACCTTCTTTTTGCGATTTGACCGGGTTTT
>CAJNOQ010009681.1:0-10062 GCA_905250885.1 Didymodactylos carnosus
TCTGACCTCTTTTCGTCTTCATGTCCAAAATCTTTTCGACCACAAAGTTGTTTTCAGCGAGATTCTCTTCCTCCGACGGTCGTTTACGCTTACCGCTCATTTTTCTCACAATCAAACACAGAAAGAGGATCTGGAAGATGGACGAACAGATAGAAGGTGAAAGGAAATGATTGACGATTCGTTGTTTATTCTTTATGAGAGAAAAATGAGCTGAGAGTCGAAATTCGAATGCTGTCTCCACAGCGAGACTGGATTACCAGTCGTCATACTTCTACAAACTAACTACACTAGAAAAACCTTGAACCAACATTTATGTTGATTTTTCTTAAAGTTTTCTTAGATACCAAGGTATCAGAATATAGAAGTAGACTATAACGTCGATTTTGTCTGTATGATGAAGTTGTTTGTAAAGTTAGTCGCTCTTTCTACGTTTTCATCGCTTCAAGGTGTTCATTCTCTCATCTTTTCAAGCTTTCAAGTCTAGCATAGTTGATTCTTGCTATATTGAATAGCCTTATCCAGAGAAAGAAATTTATTTATATCCTAAAAGGTTCAAACAGTTCGATCCATTAAAGATATTGAAGTTTCAACAGATGAAAAAGACGGATGTAGAAAGTTTTTCCTATCATATACCATTCTTTTTTTATTTCTAGCCGTTTTTCGTTTTAGTGTTGTTTATCGTTGGGTTGTGTGTTGCTTTTTATCTAGTGTCAACAGAATTCGTTTGCTGGCTAGTTTTTGGCGCTGTAATTTACATATTTCATTTGCTGTAACTATTTTTATTTCTGCGACTGTTAAAACATGTACTAACGTATACGTCGCTTAACTTTTGATGTCTAAATTATCCATTACTTTTTATACTAAAATCTAAAATAAATGAATAATACTTGTGATTATTATACGTGATCACTACAGCACACCTTATTTATTTCTTGACCATGTTGCATTATTCTAACCTGTTACTTAGAACTGTTACTTTTTTCCTCTAATTTTCGCTATTGTGTATAACTTTTGTTGTAAATAAGCTGTTCATTCCTTTATAAATCGTTAGAATGAGAAAATCAGGACTCATTTCTCGGAAACGCAACATTATACCCAAGCTCTCAATTCCACACAATGTAAGGCGCTCGAATTGTTGATGCCTTTGCTAATTTTCTGTAAAATATATAATGTACCATCTATTTGTTCTGAGTAAGAATAAAAACACAATAAAAAGCAAATGAGCACTGCAAAATAGATACTGAAGTTGGTTTAACAAACCAAAAACAAAACACAGTTTTTCAATCTAATTGAAACATGACAAAAAACATCGTACATCGAGTTTTTGATGCAGAAATCTAGTTAAAAAAAGCTCGATATACGATTTATTTTCATGAGTCGAAAAGTAAAGAAAGTTTTGATAAAATTCAATCAATGTGTTTTCAAAAAAAAGATTTTTTCATTGTGAGCAGATTCAAATTATGAAATAAAATACAAAATAGAAACGAGAATGTGGTAGATAAAATTGCATATAATCAAGATTACTTGCGTCAAGACAGATACAGTGAATCACAAAATGTTATGCATGTGTGGCAAAAACAAAATAAAAATAAATAAACGAAAAAAAAACACTCTGCTAATCTATCGAATCAAATGTAGAAAAAAAGAAGAACAATGTATGTGAAATTTTTTTCTTGGAAATTCACAACAACATATAGAATTTAGAAAAATATATACACACACACATTGATAAGTTGTAAAAATTAGCACAAAAGAAGTTGAATAGTTATTAATTTTGTTAGAAAAAAAAAAAAAATTGGCTAGAGAAAAGAGATATTAAGAGAATAGAAATACGAAAGATTGTCACAGAAATGGACAAAATAACATGTTTTAATCGATTTGAAGCAAATAATTGATCTAATTTATCTTCACTTTGAACGTTTTTTGCATCATAGAAAAGAGAGCTGAAAGAAAGATGTCATCATTTGAAACAGTGACCTTTTTTTTCTTTTGCATGAAAATTATATCATTAAAAAGAAATATTTTAATAAGTTTGAATTTTAAACAATTAAGGCGAGTTTGGAAAAGTGTTGGTAGTGTATATTCTTCGAAACAAAACAAGCAATAAAAAAATGATTTAAGAATGATAGAATATTTAAAACGAGATTTTGTACTCAAAATATTTTTTGAAATAATACATTCTTACAGAAGTGAATAGTAATCCGTTTATATTCTGAGTGAATGATTCTTTAAATATTTCTACTAAAAATTACTAAATTCAATTTGTTTTTCAAAAACATGTATATCAAAACAATAGAAATTTCATATGCGTGAAGAAGAAAAAAATAGCATACACACATAATTATAGACATTTATAAAGAGATAAATCACACACGTCATTACTAAGTACTGTAGTAAGTAAAAGAGATATAAAAAAAGAGGAAATAGCGCATTTGCTTTTTTTCATGGTATGTTTTTTGAAAACACCAATAATAATAATAACAGAAAAACAAAAAAAATAATAATAAAATTGTGTGTTTTACACACACACGCACACACACACACACACACACACACACACAAACACACGCGCATATTGGGCGGAAGAAAAAAGAACAAATACGTTTTCCCTATACACAAACAGTGTCAAATATAAATAACGTATCAATAAGAGTTTCCCTATGAACAAAAAAAAAAGTGAAAAGGAAAACAAACAAAAAACACAATTCATTTTTGATTATTAATATTATTATTCAGTGTTAATGACTCAAATAATTTATATTTTTGTATCAAAAATAATTTTTGTTTAACAACATCCGGGATTTCTTGTTGTCCAAAACGATCAAAATAGTAACGTTTTCCATTTGAATCCGTATACACTTGTTCTTCATCCAAATTTACAGTTAATCTCATTAGACTACCATCGACAAATTGAATTTCTACATCACCATTGTGTTGTTGACAAATAGAACCGACACCTTGAACATTTTTCTTAAATGGAATAGCTGTGGTTGTTGCTGTTGAACTACTTGCAGTAGAATTGAAGGATGTTGTCGAAGAAAAAATTCCGTTTGAATTTGAATTACCTGAATGAAGAAGTTTACTTATGTTTCGTACTGAGAAAAATGATTTTATAAATTATTAATATATTATACATTTCAACTAACAAGTAGAAATGATTTATTTTTGACTTTTTCATACAATTTTTCAACATCTTACCTAGTCGTGAGAGTGAAGACGAAGAAGACGAGGATGGGAGTTGAGTAACGGAATATTGTTGATGTTGTTGCAGAGGTATAGCTCGATAATTATACGATTTTAAAGCTGTTTGTTGATCTGTTGCCGCCGTTGAATATGGTGGCTGATAAAGAAGGGCATGTGTCGTTCGTGTCCCTGATGTATTTTGAATAGATGCAGATGGATAATTACTATTTAGAATTTGATTCGAAGATGAAACTGACATATTTTGTGATCGTCTAATATCCGAATCACTTGCAAATGTACGACGAATGGGTAGTGTGTGACCAGATGAGTGAAGTGTAGGACTAGAAGAAGTGTTTGAGACCCCGCTGGTCCCACCACCTCCACCATTATTTGATGTTAAAGGTAAACCGAGTTCATTAACAGTCGATGAGGAACCAAATTGTTGAGAGAGAGAACGGCCGATTGAGCACGCTGAAGCTAAAATAAGCAAAAGAGAGAGAAATGTATACGACAAACAATATATATTTTTTCTACTTGTAAAATCTCAATAACCGGTAAACTACCGTATGTTTTGATAATTACTTTCACGTACCCGGTCTATTGTCATGGGATGTATTTGATCTTTTTCCAAAAATAACTGGAAATGTTTGGATCTGAGGATACAGACGCTGATCCTCTTCTAATAAACGCTCTTTTGATAAACAATAATTATAAAACTAAAATTATATCATAGAAAAATGAATAATCAGATTTTGAACGACAATTATTACGACTACATACTTTGAATGAACTTTCTAACATATTTTGTAGTTCTGGAGCAAAATGTCCAATGCCAGATGAATTTGGCGTTGTAGCCCGTTCATAATCTATAAGAAAAACATCGAACTGTGATCAAATTAAATATTTCTTAGAGTATTTTATCTTATGCATACCAAGTATGGTCGTCGATCCATCTATTCCGTTCGATAATTTGATTTTAAGCGGATCATCCAGTTTAAAACCATCACGATAAATCATTATTTTGACGCCACATACAAAACTCACCTGAAATAAATAAATGTTAAGTAAATAAAAACGAAACTATTGTGCTGTACAAAATGATTCTCTAGGAATATACGTCCAGTATCTCGAATACTATCCACTTGACGACTTTTAACAGCGCTACATTAACATATGCCAGCTGTCCAAATCAACAGATTTACTCACAAACAATAAATCATTTACCTCAAAATCAATGGCTGTTTCCATGAGCACACATTTTGCTTCTGGTGTATGTAAAACAACCTTATGAGTACGAGATCGAACAAGATTAACAAATCTAAAGAAGAGGAAGAATGTGAGTGAGAAAAGGCATCCTCTGTGTACGTCTTACTTGAGTGCATATTGATATTTTTTCCAATAAGCCGATGGTAAATTATCAAACTCATATTCAAGATAAGCACCTTTATCTTTCGGTAACGGAGGTGGATGATCACCAATCGGAGAACCATGACGACTGTTAGGAACATAGCTTACGATCTAAAACAAAAAGCTCGTTTGATGTACGAGATGCTTTACAACTGAGAAAGAGTGAAATTCTAACAAAAATAGTGAGAATCTTTAGAATTATGCTGTTGCATGAACTATCTTAAAAGTGCATACGCACGAGCTGTCACTCGAAAATGGCCTGTGTATCTATCTTTCTTTTGATTTCTTTAGCATACTATTATCGGCAGTGCGCGCGAGGCAAAACTTATTCATATTTTTCATTTCATGGGTGAACATCGAGACTTTACTGTGCCTATATCGATGAACTATTCGGCTAATATTCCACCTTTCGTCTTTTTGACTTTCTACATTGCCTGTTAAATTGACCATCGCGCAATCGATAGTCTGAAAGAACGGAAGTATAATGGATGCAAAACGATTCCTGAGTGTATTATCATAGATCTGTTGAAAGCTAATAGCTAGATTAAATAAAAATGTGAAAGAAGTTTAGCTCAAGATCTATGGAACGACTACTCCTATGTGTTCTGTATTAAGAACATTCATTGGACAATAATACACAAACAGAAATGAAACCGTTGTTATCTATGGAAAATAGTGTCTTATGGTGTCTAGTGATCGACACTATAAGAATGTTTCAAATACAAATGAAAGTTTTCATTAAAAGTATGTCATTGTCGAAATCATGTTTTTTCTCATCAAAAGCGATTGCACTTACTCTCTATCCCTACTGGTTTTGCTAACTATTTTTTACATAATAAAAATAACTATTTCGAGTTGATAATACCTTATTTCCATCTAATGATATTCTAAATACATCAATAACACGTTTTTTTGTTCCTTTTGTTCGGGTTGACTCAAGAACAACTTCGCCATTTTCCAATATACTCATCTAAAATCATATGAGATGATATTTAATTATTTATGACCAAATATAATATGTATTTTTCTACGTACAATAACGGATCTCGTTGCTTGTCTTAATGGTCTTAATCTTTGTGTACTCAACTGTTGTAAAATTTCATGAATATTGTGATGTTCACATGAATCATCTAAATTGACTGTTGCTGTTCTTCTTAACGCTTCTGACATGGTGGTTTGTTGTTGTTGTTGTTGCTCATCGGAAGCAACATTATTTCTTGATGATCGCATACTTTGCGCACATGATACCGAAGAGAGACTGGATGATGCAAGACCATTTCGATAAGATGATGAATATTTTGATGAATCAGCTCCACTCGATTTTGCACTATAATCACGTGAAGATTTTAAATCAGAACGAGGTAAACCACTATCACGAGAGACGAGTGAAGATGAAGCACTATCAGGACGAGTCATATCATTTGTTGTGTTATTATTACTCGTTGTTGTCCATTCACCATCATTGCGCCGAATATCCAACGATGGACTAGAATAAAAGAGAAACAAACTACAGTAAACTATGAATAATTAAGACTATTTTTCTCACGTCTAATACCTTCGTCCGGCTCTAAGCGGTTGTGATGGTGTAATTGAGTTTTGATACATATTATTTGAAGATGAAGACATGAGTGGTGTGGAAGTTGTCGGATAAATATTGTTGAGCAAATCATGAGGAGTTTTTGATCGACTTAAATAGGAAGATTGTTGAGATGATGGTGGTGATATTGGATTTGATCTAAAATATGAATATTGAAAAGGATATTCTTTTTTTCTTTTTTTTTTTGTTTAGTTACTTACGTATAACGTGCAGCTGCATAATTTCTATCATACGATGATGGTGGATGGTGACTGTGCGGTCGTGAATAACCAGATCTTACAGATGATGCTCCTAAACCGCTGTCAACAGAGGCATCTGGACCCATAGTCTAAAAATTAATTACATATTTGATTAAAAGATTAGAATAAATAAAGAATTTAATTTAAGGTACGTACTGAAAATAATTTTTCGTAACTTCTTTCATAGGATGATGAATGTCTGGAATAATCTTTTGAAAAAAATGGATGTTCTTTGACTTCTATAAAAAAAAAAAAAAATAGAGAAAAAGAATGAAATAAGTGTATTATTTTTTTATATTAACTCAATTAAAATAACATTTTCTCACAAATATTAAACGTTTTGCAACTTAATCCATCTTAGAATGAGTTAATTACATTATTTTTCGTTTAACAGTTTATATTTAAATTTTTCATTATAAAGAAAAAAAAGCCTTTCATAGACAAGTGAAGAAATCGTTTAAAAGTCAAGTGTTAGCATATGATAACCTTGAATAGAAAATATTCAATTTTTTTTTTTTTTTGTTCTTATTTTAAAATCATGAATTTCTTTTTTTGACGTTTCACTAATATTTTGCTCTCTCTTTTTCTCGCATTCTGTTCAAATGACAACACATCATTACTTTTAACACAATTGTTTTTAAAAGGTTTCTGTCATAGAGAAGAGATCAGAACAGAGTGTAACAACTTTTATTTTTTTTTTTTTCTTTTATTTATGTGTATAGGTATGTGTACAATTTTTTATTGAATACACCCACACAACCTTCATGTCTGCCGAATAATGAAATAAATTTTATGTAAAATGTTCAAATTACTGGAACTAGTCAAGGCTATTCTTTGTATATAGAAAAGATTGTATATCTCTATACATGACTTTAGTCATGTAAGGAGTAAATAATGAGACTTTAAAATGAAAAGGATAATCGTTAAAACGAGTTTTATAGTCATATACATATCTACTTACGTGAAAGTGTTAATCTATTTTCTGGTTGTTTTTGCAAAATATTATTAATTAAATCTTGTGCTTCTTCACTTAAACTCGATGGTAATTCATAATCAACTTTAGCTACACGACTTAACGTAGATAAAATATCTAAAAAACCGAAAAAACAAAAATTATTATATAAATCAGATAGTAGTAATGATGTAACATACTTTCAGTATCAAATGGTGGTCGACCAGTAAGCAATGTAGAAATTAATATTCCTAATGACCAGACATCAGTTTCAAAACTATGTGCAGTTCTCATAGCTATTTCACTAAAATGACATGATATATGAATATTTTATTATTCATCGAATTTTAATGAATTGATATTCTGTCAATTGAACATATATTTACGGTGATAAAAAATTTGGTGTTCCACACATGGTATGATTTTTTTCATCTCGTGTTTCCACTTTTTTAGCTAAACCAAAATCGGCTATTTTCTATAAAAGAAAATAGAAAAGAATTAATTAAAGATGAACATCTACTATTTAATACAGTAAAACTCGTATAATCTACTAATTACATACAATGTCATAATTTTCTGTTAATAATAAATTTTGTAATTTAATATCTCGATGTAATATTCCATGTCCATGTAAATATTGTAAACCTTCAATTACTTGTTTAACGTAGACTCGAGCTGGAAAAAAGAAAATTGTATAAATTTCTTTTCAAATAACCATTAAACAATGAAAATATTTAAAGTTACTATCTATTTCAAATTAGAGATGTGCAAGTCAAAAATGTGCAATATTTTTATACGTGTTTTTGGTAGAATTGACAAAACTACATACTGGAAACTAAACACGATTCATGGAATTTCATAGGACAACACAGGGCAAGGGCACCGAAGTCATAGGGCAGAACAGATCCAGGTCATGAAAATTTTTTATAGGTCAGGGCTCAGAGCACAAACATCAGCTGTCCTGCACACTTCTATTTCAAATAAGGATGCTTATCACTATTTTTCGTATAACTCAAAAACAAACAGAGTATGAGAGTTGCAGTTTTCACTAGTCGATAGACAAGATTTTGTATCGTGGTTTCATGACTAAAAGAAATTTGAAATTATTTTTTCTAAACAATTTTTCTAGAGAATTTGTGGAAAACTTGTTCATAGTGGCAGAATTGTAAATAACAGTATATTGATTGTTTTATATGTATAGATAGTCTAAAGTGTCCTCTTTAAAAGGGGAATCAAACGACGCCTTTCTATTGCATTATTTAGGCGTGGTAACGGGTTTCCTAGAAACTCCAGCCTGCATTATCACCGTGTGGAGTAACTCCAAAACCTATAGAAACACATGTTATCGATTACACTGATGAGGGAAACCATTCCAATGATTTGTACATGGATCGATAGACCTCAGCGAGGTAGTAAATACCCTAAGAGGATTCGTGGCTATGACTCTTGAAGATCCGGTTTTCTGGAAAACCAATTTTTCAAAAAATCTAAAATTAATCAAAACTATCTTTTAATGAGGCATATTATAGCCCGCAAATTTCTGATTAAAATGAGACATCTCCCAGCTCTACACAACCTTTCTGTACAAAGTTATAGAATTTACAATAAAAGCCTGAATGTTCATTGTCAGCTCAAAGCTACAGAAATAAGAAGTTAATTTAAGACTTTTCTTGTAAATTCTATAACTTTGTAAAGAAAGATCATGTAGACCTGGGAGATGTCTCATTTTAATCAGAAATTTGCGGGCTATAATTATGCCTCATTAAAAGAGATTTGGGTTACTTTTTAGATTTCTTAAAAAACTGGTTTTCCAGAAAATCGGGTCTTCAAGAGTCATGGGTACGAATCCTTTTAGGGTATTTGCTACCTCACTGAGGTCTATCGATCCATATACAAATCATTGGAATCGGAAGGGGACATCTCGAAAGGTCCCCTCGTGAATCTTGTGGCGATATTATTTTTCAAGGAAAATTCAAAAACTTAGTAACAACCTATATTAGGTGACATAACTTATTGTTGGCTATTTTTATATAATACGCATTCTTATTTGAAATGAATAGGAAATACTGATTGAAAAAACACATACTTTCATTTTCAGTGAGAACCTTTTTTGTTTTTAAATATTTTTCTAAATCTCCTTTATGACATAATTCTAATATTAAATACACATAATTTTCATCTTCAAAATAATTAAGTAACTAAAACATGGAGAAAAAAATCAACAACATTTTGTTGTTATAAGACAACAGATAATATTACGTCAAAATACTTACATCAACAATATGTGGATGTTTTAATCTTGAATGAATTTCTATTTCACTTTTCAAACGTTCCTGCATTATACAACGTGTTTGTGTTCGATGTTGTAAACTTGATTTTTGAATTTTTTTACGATCAATCTATGAGAATAAGAGAACAAATGTCAAAGAAAAATAATGAAAATAGCCAAAAAACAGATACACACCATTTTACAAGCAACTTCTAAATTATCCATTTTACGAATTGCTTTGTAAACTGTTGCAAATCCACCTTTCCCCAATTCTTCAAACACCTTATAATCCTAGAATGAAATAGGATAACACATCATTAACATTTCGAAGTAGTCACAAAGTGGTAGAAAAGCAGCACGAACGTTCATCTATTAAGGATGAAGAATAAAGCATGAAACGACATCTGTTGAACCG
>CAJNOQ010009682.1:0-10061 GCA_905250885.1 Didymodactylos carnosus
TCATTTCCACCGACTTCGGTTTCACCCTCACCTAAAACTTGGGGCATCTAGAAAATCACTTTCCACACGTTTTTTCAAAAAAGCGTAAGCGAGACTTTTAGGTTATTTTTGATGCGCTACACGATGGGCAAAGTGGAATTTTCGCGGCAAGATGCTCTGTATAAAGTGGGCGGACCTGCGCGGAAGGACCCTCTCTTTACATGTCATTTTCAGGATATAGTACATTACTGCATTCATCTATGCACATTCGAAGGGCGAAGTATAAAGTCTTACCTTTGATTGATTATCACAGTACCCTAAGTGCTTAATTGTTTCTCCCCTCCTCCTGCTTTTTCGTTCAAGTTTTGCTCAGGTCGTTACTTCGGACTTCATGTCTTATTCTTATTTTCTTCCTTTAAACTATTCAACGTTTCTTTTGTTTTCTGTTCTTAGCAAATTTTGTCCCAATTAGCTAAACGTGGTCACAAAATAAATTGTACTGCCTATGGTGGTGCGGTCGTACAAGGTATCGAATGGCGAGATGACGCACAAGAGCTATGGGCAAACAGTGATGTTAGAAAAGGCGGTGCACCGAATGGCTATTAAATGGATAAATCTATTCAAAACTCTCTTATTGGTGCTCTTTAACTCTTATGCGATTTATATGTTCTTTCTTGTTATTCTTATTGTACAGTTCATTTATTATATATCTATTTTGTTTGATTCTAACTATTTTCGATGTTTTGTATCATAACTGCGTTGTCCGTAGTCACTGTTTCCTGCACCATCTGTTGCCAGTAAAATTGACTTTTGTAATGGATGCAACGTGCTGTGAGACTAATTACTCTGAAGAATTTATTGCAAAACCATTCTTCTATGAATGTTTATAACTGAATAAATGATTTATCTCCATTTTCTTAGTGAATTTACGTAATCAACAGTGCTACAGATAAGATGACTTTTTTTTGTCCTGTTGTTGTTATTTTTGCAATATCTCTTGAAACTGTTGATCGTTTGACTTCAAACGTTTACCCTTTTATCCTGTTGTGGTTTTGATCATGTGGTGAAAATTTAAACTCGATACCCTCGATCGCTTTTGAGAAAACTGTCCTGCGAAAATATCCCGTCACCTTGTAATAGCAATAACTCCATGAAAACCTGAAAGAATCTTTATTTATCATACATCATTCGATACATCTTTCGAAGGCAAATCATTGTATAAAGATTGCAAAATAAATTTTCGCGTTAAGTGGGTAGCGAATTTTTAGGAAACCTTTGTCTCTTATCGTCAAACACTATATTTTTCAGACATATTTGTGTTATGGCTAACTCAATCAGTACAACCTGCAGAGTCATCTGCCATTCTGGCTTTTAGATCTGTCTTCTCGGTCAAAATAGTCACTAGCCTAGACAAAAGCTCAGTAAAGTCCAAAACGTTTAGAAAAAACGGGAACCCAGTGTATTGGATAGGATTGAGTGAAAATCGATTTTCCCCACTAATATTCCATCGGCTGCTGTGAAACTTTGTTTTTATGCACATTAAAGGATGCTCTACCGAATGGCCGTTTCAGAATGTTTTTATCTAAATGTTGAATTTATTTCGTTTCTTTCGTCCTAACAGTACAATGGCTATACGTTAAAAATTTTTTTCTGTTGTTGTAATTTTTGTAAAGTAAAAAGAATTATAATCGAGCGAGCAGAAAGTAATTGATCAAACATTTAGCTTCTATTGAAATGGTCAGTTATATAAACTTCGATGTAATTTCCATTACCTCCGAAATGAAATTCCGTTTCCATCTAGACAAATATCATTTTGATAGAAATATATTTTCTGTAACTCCATTCTAATTTTTGATTCAAGTAAAACGACAATGCTTTGTCTACGATCATTTTTCTAGGTACTTAGACAGATTTGAGATGTGTGGACAAAGTGTCTAAAGATGAATTGACGAATCGCAATTTTTAAGCGTAAAACTGATGCCACAATTCGCATTTTACGCTTATTTTGAGAATTCGCAGCGAATTGATGCGAACTGTATCGAATTCGTAAAGATAACGCCGAATTAATGCGAAGAGACGAATCTATCTATTTTTAACCTCATAGAAATTCATAGACAATAAAATGCGAATTTACCACTTCTATTTATTAATTCGTCGGATATCCTTGACGACTTACGATACCAAGGACAAGACACATTTCTCTGCGGTTAAGAAAGTAAGAATCGTCTCTTCGCATCGATTCACATAGTTCTCGCCTCAACTCTCCGTTATTTTTACGAATTCGTAAAATACGAATTGATGTCAAGGACAAGAAGCATTTCTATGAGGTTGAAAATACATAGATTCGCCTCTTCGGATTAGTTGGCATAGTTCTCAACTGGATTCGCCGTTATTTTTACGAATTCGTAAAAAACTCACTGAAATACAACGAAGCACGTTTGGCTTGTTGTGCAAATACTCACTGCCCCCCCCCCCCCCTCGCATATGAAACATGCACTCTCAAGCACCCTGAAATAGTACGGTTGTATTAATAAGTTGCAATTATGCGACAGAAAAAAAATGCACCATGCAAAAGAAACCCAGAAAACATATTTCAACAGGTATCAGTTCGCTCATTTGGTTTTCTAACGATCCGCTACTTAGGAAACGTTTTCGAAAGTAAAAAATCATTCTGTTAAAAAGTGCACTGGTGGAAATCTAGGAAAATTTTTCTGAATATTCTAATACACATAAAAAAAGCACGTTTACTATATGACCCCCTACGACAATATCTATGGATCCATCTGTCTTTGATAAACTGTCTCTAACGAGGGAAGGCCTCAACTGTCCAGAAGCTTTTGGCCCAAATTTACTGGACAATAGCTAATCGAGTGTCCTGATTCCGAATATTACGTTGATTTGGGCCCAGTTTTAGTTTAAAGATCCGGTTTTTGAAATACTGGATTTTTGGGTCGAAAAACCATTTGCAATAAAAAATTTTGATCCTGATGATTGATATGAAATGGCATATCGCGAAACCCACGTAAAACTGTTTTTCAAGGTTTTAGAGGAGGTTTCGAGCGGGTATTGAAAGACTAAAACTTAAAACTACACCAAGGAAAACGCGTTTTCGCACTTATGCGTTTTGTGCGATTAAATACTGTTTTCTAGGTTATCGAACGTGCTAAATTCGAATATTCCATTGTTTTCAGCCCTTAGAAGAGCTAACGATTTGGATTTGACGGAGACAATAGTTTGATACAAAAATCTTTTACGCAAATGAGGCAGTTTTTCGACATGCCTAGATCAAAAAAATAAAAAAGTCTTCTTTTAATAAGCCACTTGCAAACCATGAATATTTGATCAGTGATACAAAGACGTCCGCACTCAACGGATTATGCAGGAGACTAACCAAGCGAATAATGTTATTCCGCTGATGTAAATGTACATCGAGCTCACCCATTTAAATGTTAATGTTATTAATTATATTTAAAATACAATATGTTAGGTCCGGTATACGTTGTTGTGTATAAGTAGTTTATTTGGAAACTGAACACGATCCTTTTGCATAAAAATAGCGTATATTTGTATCAAAATTTACATGAAAAGCGGAATATTCTAGAGTTGATGTACTAGACTGGGAAACTGGGGATACATGTAACCGATCACAGAAAATAAAGAAACCAAGAACTAACACTGGTGAAATTCCTGATAGAAAGAAAGAGAACGAAAAGAACTAATACTGGGGAAATTCCTCATAGAATGAAAGAGAACGATACATATATATATGTATGATACCTATCATACAATTCTCTCTTGCCGTACATCTTTAATATGCGGCATAACACAATAATCTTCAGAAAAGCGAAAGAAACTAGTACTTGTATAGATTTGATCTAATGCCATTTACACATTGTTCTTTTCTTCTTTCTTGTAGCAATACATTACTCACGTTCGTTCCCTCGATTTTATCAACATAGCACATTTAATCCACAATTTCCTTAGTAAACCCTTTCTTTTCCTTTCCCTATATTTCTACCAACTTGTTTATAAAAATAACCGTGAAATCAGAAAAATCATTCAAGGTAACTCATTCAAATTGTCTTTTAATTCATTTTTTTGATCTAGGCATGTCGAAAAACTGCCTCATTTGCGTAAAAGATTTTTGTATCAAACTATTGTCTCCGTCAAATCCAAACCGTTAGCTCTTCTAAGGACTGAAAACAATGGAATATTCGAATTTAGCACGTTCGATAACCTAGAAAACAGTATTTAATCGCACAAAACGCATAAGTGCGAAAACGCGTTTTCCTTGGTGTAGTTTTAAGTTTTAGTCTTTCAATACCCGCTCGAAACCTCCTCTAAAACCTTGAAAAACAGTTTTACGTGGGTTTCGCGATATGCCATTTCATATCAATCATCAGGATCAAAATTTTTTATTGCAAATGGTTTTTCGACCCAAAAATCCAGTATTTCAAAAACCGGATCTTTAAACTAAAACTGGGCCCAAATCAATGTAATATTCGGAATCAGGACACTCGATTAGCTATTGTCCAGTAAATTTGGGCCAAAAGCTTCTGGACAGTTGAGGCCTTCCCTCGTAAGTTACCATTGAACAAAAGTCTGAAGCGTTTTCATGTATGTGTTTGTATTTTCAGAGTTTGGATCTCAGTAGTAATCACTTTCAAACCCTGTATTCATTGAAAACTTTTGCATCATCGGTAAACGACGTCAGGTAAAAACTGATGTTTTCCGCCCTCGTGGGGGTGGGCATTGTGAGAGTGAGTTCGAAAAGTAGTTTCACACAAAACATATTTTCATGATGCGAAACTAGATATGTGTGACTGTATCAGATGATGACTAGTCACCACATAACTTCAGTTTAGTTTGAAAACATGATATACAAAATACAAAAGCTGCCTCATTTATTCGTCTTTTCCAATAATCAAGTCGTTGCGGTAATGTCATTTTTGTATTCGCGGTAGGTTCGTTTGCGGTAACAGCGTTCGCGGTAATGTCGCTGTATAAAAATTAATTTTCAGCTTCAATGAGTCCGAAGAACGTAGAAATTTCAAATTGTCGCCAAATCATTGATATTTGCACAGCTCCACACTTTATTTCCTTCAAAAATTTTAACATCACTCGGCTCTTTTTTTTGTTCAATGGCACTGAACACCCATTCACAAAACTTCATCGAACAGAACTGAGACTTTTGTGACATGTATTCGACAGTATACATTCGATTTTTCAAGCGAAAACTTGACACTCAAAAACGTAGGAAAGAAATGTTAAAAGAAGATATTTAGAAATGGATTAGTTTCTAATTCGTATAACCAGCTGAAATGAAAGTTGGAATCAGATGCAATGCACTCCAACATCTGAGTGCTGAACTTCGAGTTTCGATCGAATGTGTCGTAGATTTTTTCCTGAATTAGTCAGTTTTTAACCACAGCAAATCAACAGATAGGCGAGTTGTTTCATTCGTAACACAACGCCTGCAGTGACAAAGTCATTTCCTCGAGAAGAGACAGGGAAAAAAACGTTCTGATCTGAAGTCTAATTGATACCAAAGGGCTCCGAAGGTCTCTCGTACCTGAAATTAGTTTCATTCTCAGTTAATTAAATTTTTTTATACAAACTCACCACTCACATATCATAATCATACTTTTCGAATAAATAGCGAGCTGAGAGTACACTCTTAAATCGAATCGCCTGCTAGAAGAATATCAACACTATCGTCGTTTATCGATTCAAAGACGGCTACGAGGACAGGTTGTACGCCTTTACCATCAACATCTTCATCTTCATTACCACATACATCCTTACAGAAATCACGTCAGAACTATGCCGGTGAAGGAAGTCAGCGCGATAAATTTATGAAAGATAATCATTTGTAGAGTTATAATTACCCGTCAACCGACGTTTGAGCGACCGACATCTGAGCGCCGACATCTAAACGCCGACATTTGAGCGGCTTCGACATTAGACATTTTTCAATATGACTTTTTGCCGATCACGAAAGTAGAAGGATTATTCACTTCGATAACGATTAATAACGATGATGAGAACAATCTTTTTGTCGTCCGATTAAGAAGTGAATTATTTGGAGATCCGTAGAGGGTGAGGCTGTGTGGGATAAGGGTGAGTGGGGATGAGAGTGAGCACCTATAAGTGATGCGCTTCGCTCAATTGTTGGAGTCCTTCAAATGCGGTCGCTCAAATGACGGGGGCGCTCAAGTGTCGGCGCTCAAATGTCGGCGCTCAAATGTTGGTCGCTCAAACGTCGGTTAATCATTTAATTCGATCATGTAATTTAATCATAATCATGTATTAAAGGTCGCTGACCACGCAAATGTCAGGAGATGAAAATAAAACTCTCAGGATTACAAATTAAGGTTGAATTCAAGGTTAAATCGACTGATAACAATCCCGAATGAAGCCGATTTTAACAACGAAGAAAAATAAAGTATTTTTTATAGCAAAACAAACTTTACCATGATGATCAGCTATGTCGAAAACCTATGAGGTCAACATTTTTGAGCACATATAGTGCGTAAAGTTATGGTTTTTGGGCTGAAAACCCGTTTTTTCAGAGGCTTCAGTGCGCGATCTGTAGCGTTTGAATAAAACGTCGGAGAAACCTTGGAGTTGCGTATAATTGTAGATAAGAGGTCTGGGTATCGAATCCACTCGTTGGGATCAAAAATTCATCAAGCCTTCTACTTTTGGTAAGATGGTTTTCCAAAGATCTTCCCGAAGATCCACTTAAGATCCATTTGAAAAGCTTTGTTTTCACATATGGTTATGTTCCCTGGACTCGCTGTTGACTACATGATAGCGAAAATCCGACCTCGATAGCTGTTTGCATTCTCGAGTTATTCAGCTCGCAATCACTCGCCTTCTATTTTGAAATGGACAGTAGGTTGTGAGATAATGTAAAAATACTCTGATAGTTTTCGTTGACTTTACAGGAAAAATAAATCCGCCCCCACAGCTTTCAAACCATTCCGCCGCCCCTAAGTCGAGAAGAACGTCTTAAATTAGATTCATCTAATAAAACGGCCGTTTAATAAGACGTTGGCTAATAAAACGGACTTTTATTAACGGAGACAAACTAGTACCGGGTACTGATTGAAGAATCGTTAATAATATTAAGATATCAGCCAAAATTAAATGACACAGTACGTTCAATTCCCCTTTACATATATCCCAATGGAATTTCCAAAAAATTGTTATCCGATCCAGGGGGATAATTCATCGTTTTAACAAAATAACATATCAAGGCATTTTTGACCTTGTCTGTGCATAGTCTGTTCATAGTTCTCGATTTTACAAAACATGTTTTTCTCTCTTACAAAGAATGTCTATTTCTCTCTTTCTCTCTCTCGTACTACAAAATAAATTTATTTTACTCCCTTTGTGTAGTTATTCAGGCATATTCGTTTTAACTTTATATCGTGTTAATCGTCTCTATTGTCTTGATAATGAAAATTACAATTTTCGAAACGTCGACTTTATTTTTATAAAAAGGTTTACTTTTAAAAATATTTTTAATTTTAATTTTTATTAAATAAACATGAATCTGAAAACAGTTGCTATTATTATTTTATCAATTTTGAAACTTCTACCCCTGAATAGATATAACGTTGAAGTATTTTGATTGCTATTAATCAGTGTACTTGTTTATTCTTTATTCTTCCATCTAAACGTTGTTTTGATTGTTTTAATTGTTCTATACCATTTTGTAATATATCTATATGAACATTCAATGACATTGTTTGTCCAAGGTCAATTTCTGAAACAATTAATTTTAATTCATCAGCTTCATATTTAAAACGTTTTAATCTATTAATTATATTATTTACATCGATTATTCCCACTTTTATATAATCTTTAAATAGCGTTAATGTTTCAACATTACGTTGATGTTTTATTTGATCCATATTATTATTATTACCAATCGTCGTGCGGTAGAGTTTAGCAAAAAGTCCTTCCTTTAATTTCTTTTCTTCAATTTCATCTAATTTATTTTGTGTTTTAAAATGACTTTCACATAAGACATCATTTATTGTTTCATATTTTGTTTCAACATTGTCTAAATAAACAAAATCATAAAAATGACGCTTTTAGTATTAAAAGAACGAAAATAGTGTATGAACGGACTACACTGATTCTTGATACTACTAATAATAATAAACTTACATAGCTGTGAATGTACATCTTCTGCAAGAAGTATAACACGTTCAACTTCATTTTCGATTTTTTCCACATAATGTTGAAACTGTGATTGAATGCTATTTTCAAAATTTAATGTTGCTATTTCCGACTGACTTGACGACGATGACGAAGAAGTAGTAAAAATTAATGATTCATCTTTCAAAGATGTTAATGCATATCTTGTATAAATTTCTAATTTTGATAATGTACCAGTAAATGCAGCAAGCATTTTATGTATACGCTCAGCTGTTGATTCAACTGACGTTTTTAATTCCTCAATATTATTTTTAAGTATTTGTTTTGACGGCGCTTCAATATTACTATAAATTACTTGTGTTTTTAAATCGATTAATGATATTCTTACTTGAGTTAACTTATTTGGTGCACTAACATCAATATTAGAAAGACGTTCAGCTAATTCAGTTGATTTTTCAACAAACGTCGGAACTGATGGCAGTTTTATCAGAGGATTATTTGGGTTTTGTACTAGTAATGGCGGATTTTGTACTGGTAATGGCGCTTGTGGTAGTGTGTTAGAATCTGCTTTGCAAAATGGTAATATATAATTTGCGAATGGTATATAATTACATGCCAGAGCAGGAAGACAATATTGCCATGCTACTGCCCATGCGACTGCAAAAGCAACAACAATGAATGTGGTTATAATTATTGGCTTTACAGCGTAAGAATAAACTGGTGATAAAATATTAGTAATTTCCTTAACAATCCAATGTTTTCTCCAGGGACGTAAATGATTCACTAAAAATGAGTGTAAGATGTATGCTATGCGTCTGTTACAAGTTACTTTTAAAATGTTAAAAAGCGAGTTTTTACCTCTTTGTTCGCCATTACTATCGACTTCGCTTCCTCTTCCTCCTTGATGTTCATGTAGAGTGTTCGTAGCAGTTTGATTATAGCGACCTGTTAACATCAATAAAAATAAACAAATTTGTTGAATTAACTGTCTTTTTTTATTTAAAAATACAATATGAGTACTATATTTTTTGTCACCGCTAGAGTAGAATGATAGAAGTTGAGGTGTAACAAAATAAAAATAAAATGAAATTGCCACATTACAACAAAAATAAAAGGATGCTGTGCAGAATTCTCACACAGATACCAAAACAATGAAGCCATCGTAGTTTATAATAACAACTATTTGACTGTTTAAAAAAATAAGGCATGCGACTACTTTTTAAGTTTCTCGAGAATAAAATGTGGTAGAGAGTTTTGCGTTTTTATCATTCAAAAGAAGAGACTTTGGAGTACATTTTTACAACAGATATGATTCGAAAATAGGTTTTAAAGTAACTTTTCAGAAGATCTTTGGAAAACGAACTCATAGCTTAAAAACTTCAAGTACGAACACTCTTATTTTTCTTCATGAACAGATCACCCAAAGTATCCTCTTCAAAATGTGAATCAATAGAGACCTTAATTTCCAGTGGTTCGGGCGTGGTATCCAATTTCCTTAGAGTCTTATGACTGATATCCAGTTACTTCAGGTAGTCTTGAAATCGGATGGAACATACATAATTGTACACGTTGGATCGTACGGCAATATTGTTTTTGGAAAACGAATTCAAAAGCGGAGTGAAAACGGAGTTTTACCAAAACTGGGGTTTCCATACTGTCGTCACATAATATTAAAAAATTCACTGTTCACTTCAAAAACGTCAGAACGAGTTCGAAATCTCTGGATATGATGAATGTTTCTGGAAAACCTATTAACAAAAATATGCGTTTTCGATTTTTTCGTTCTTATAATCACATTTATCGAACAACATTCATCATATCCAGAGATTTCGAACTCGTTCTGACGTTTTTGAAGTGAACAGTGAATTTTTTAATATTATGTGACGACAGTATGGAAACCCCAGTTTTGG
>CAJNOQ010009683.1:0-10061 GCA_905250885.1 Didymodactylos carnosus
TAATCGGTGGCATGCATAAATATCATTGTCTTCAACTTTCACACCCATTACTTTACCTATATCTTTGACAATAGCATTTGTATCTTCGTCTTTGTTTTCAGCTATTCCATAAATACGAAATGCACATCTCCGTTGATATTGTTCTAAATCATTTGTTTTATAGTTGAGATAGTCATTTCTTTCTTGTAGATCTTGAACCATTTCTTCTAGCTGTTGCATACGTGTTTCCAGTGGAGCTATCTTTTGTCTAATGATTTCATTTATCATCTGTTGGAAAGGATTACTACTGAGTACATTTTGAACAATTGAGCTAATTAATGAATCTTGAGATATCACAGCTGTAACAATTTTCGATACGAATTCTTGAGATTTTAATATATTTGTAATAGTATCCATATCAGAATTTACCTGTAATGTAGGGGCAGGAGATTTCGACGATGTTAAGTTTCGCTTATAACCAATGTTAAGACGACGATCACCCATGACATTAAATAATTGCAGTTTAAATTATTTGCAAATAAAAATGGCTACTACACTCAGTGGTTAGAAAACACGTCCGTCCATAAATGATAAGAAAAGAGGAATGCGATAAGATGAAGGTGCACCGCATTCTTTCCTGAAACTGATAGCGAAACTGAAAGTATGGCGGTTCCAGTTCCCAGATTTGTGAGAACTCATGAAGAGAACTGGTTGCTGGTCTTTCTAAAGACCTAAACTACAAGTATCTCACCCATATGTATGACGTCAATTTATATGAAAGAAAAGTTAGAATAAAACAGTTCAACTATACATACATTTCTTTGTTGACGACGTAATGCGCGACAATCGAAGCCAGAAAGTTACGATAATATAGTATCCATAGTACTTATATTGTCGGGTGACGTTTCATCTGCAGATACAGACAAGTTTGTTCTGTTTTTTTCTGGGTTTTAAAACGAGTTTTTGAACTTATCCGAAGAGATTCTAAGCGTTTGCGACAGACGAAAATCTTGAGTATCGAATAAAAAGAAACGCTTTTGAGAATTCAAATTTTTCTCGTCAAAAATTTTAATTTTTAAAGAACATCATGTAGGAAGAACTGCCAACGTGATTGAGTTCAAGCTATTCAAATTCAACAGTTTAACAGCGGTTAACTTAAACTCACCTATTGCTCGTTTCGAAGGCGATATCTTTTCTACAATAAAGAAATTTTCGTACCATTTTCAAGTACATCTAATTGCTGTTCGGAAGATAATTTTGGATGATATTTATGTTATAATTTTTTCACATTCGTATTTCTATCGCTTTTACAATGAAAAACACCGAATATCTGAACAACACGAAAACTCAAATTTTTATATTTTGCCCTAGCATATTTTATTAAAGCTGTGCCAGCTCTGGAGATACGTGTTCGAGATAAAACTGGATGCGCTCTGTCGAATGGCAAAATTAGTTTTCTGGAATATTGCTTCCCTCGTTTCTAAAATGGAAAATAGTGATCCGAATCCAAGAAAAATTCGTCGGAAAAAAGAAAAAAATTTGACCTGACAAACCAAGACTTTTTTGAAAACTTAACAAACCTGCTTTCTATCCAGAAACAGCTTATAAACCTCAAAAATGTCCCAAAACAGTGCTCATCAAGCTACAACCAGTCATGATGTTAAAATGATCACCGAGATAAAACCCAAAAGTCTCCTATAATACAATACGTGCAAAATAACATAAATACTCCGACATTCAACAACACCAACAACCACAGCATATAAAACACAAAAACAACAACGTCTGCAAATTCACCAAAAATAAAACAAAAGAAAAAACACTCCTTCTGATATGTCGAACTGTTTCTCTGGTCCAAACCTACACTACCTGCTCATTAACTCCTTACAGTCTAACATATGAGTCACGAAACCATCCTCTCTGTATCATCAAGGTAAGGATTATGTGAGCAAACAAAATTCTTGTTTTGTTTCATGACATGGTTGTTTTATGAAAAGACACATTACTTCTTCTCACAAAGGGTGTATATCAAAGCTTTTGACAAAGCATGAATCAATCACTTTTATCATTTTCATTTTAATCTGTTGTTCTTACGCGAATGATTCGTGCACATATACAGCAAAACAAGGAATTATTGATCTTACGTCAGTTGGAAGAGCTAACCGTGAACCGGCATTTAAAGACGCGACGGATGGACGCGTGTAAATCTTTTAGTGAAAAGGCATATAACAATACATTTGACTGGATTTTGAAATCGTTACCCTTTACCGATATCCATAAAGTTTGACGGAGAAATTTAACTTTCACCTTCTCCAGGAAATTTTAGAGCTAAATGTATTTTGAAAAAAGCCTTACGGCTAGTTTCACTTGAAGCAAGCATTTTGAAACAAAACTCTGAATACAAAAGTTGTTCAAAATCGAATTCCGGAGTCCCTCATGAGAGCTTTTTTTATAATTTTCTGTTTTTGGTTTTTAAATTGAAAAATATCAAATTTTAAAAACCGTAAAATTTAATTTAAAAACCAAAACTAGAAAATTTTAAAAGAAAGCTCTCTTGGAGGACTGCAGAATTCTATTCTGAACAACTTCTGCACTCAGAGTTTTGCTTTAAAATGCTTGGTTCAGGCGAAACTAGCCGTAAGTGAGGTGAAAAAATCTTCGGTGAGCCAAAAACCAGCGATATTTTCAAGTTTTGAATTTTTTCTTGAAGCCTTCCTGCTTTGTAGAGGACACCTCGAAGTGTATGTTCGGAATTTTCTCGGGTTACCGAAATTATCTGGCTGAGAAAAAAATTAATTACTTAAAACAATATTGTTAAATTTTGGACTTACCAGACTTACCGAGCGACCAAAAATGAATTCTAAAATTTTTAAGGTAGACTGTATTGTAGCCCAACACATTCTCTGTCAGATGTCCTGGAAGCCCTAAGAAATCCGATCTCTTAGTTGAACAGAGAATTCTTGAGGGTTCGCTTGAATCCACTTTTGTAGAAGACACTTTGGACTATCTACTCATGTAAAAAGATCAATATGTTGTTCTTTTATTTCTCGAAATCCAAAGCGGTTTTCCAAAACCGCTCTTTGAATTCTTTTCGAAAATCGTTTTTGCTGATAGAAATATAGCCTAAATCAAGCTCTTTCAATTACTGAAAGCCGCTCATCTCTAAGATATTGGGTTCTCACGTTATTCAAAAAATACGCATATCATTCTTTTTTTAAGCGGATAATAATACAATAGTTTTTAATGTTTAAGTTGTTGCAGTTGTAGATAAATTGCTTTTAAAAGAATAAATTTATCATAAGTAACAGATATTTTTGACTATGACTATGTTAATGTCTGAAGATATTTGCCATACAATTGTCCCATACATGGCAATTGGATTGTGATCGTATGAACGATGATCTCACTAAATTGGAGCTATTATTAAGCAGATTGTTGCTGGAAGCTGAATCCCGTTTTATTAAAAAACTTAAAAAAGAGATGAAAATGGACAAACACAAAACGAATAACAAGTGACGATATGTACGATACGCGATGGCGTCTAGAAGTGTTACTAAAAATGAGAAACACACACTATTTATATATCTATGGATAAAACAGAGAACAAAGGAAAAGAACCATGATGCAATAATATACGCTTAGATTATGATTACACGTTATGTGCAAGGCCTAGGCCTGTAACACTATCCTATACTAATATATTTTACCTGTTCGTGGCTGGTAATGCTTGTTACAATAAAGATTTATGTATGGCGATAATGCTAGTAGCGAATAAAGGAACTGGACAATTTCTTTTCTCTCTACCTGGAGGCAAAAGTACAGAGAAAGATACAACGACTAGTAAAGTAGTCGTGTTTATTTCTGCTAGTTATAATGAACATCGATGCATGACGAACATCATAATTTTCAGGTACAAACTTCATTACACACGTATACAGAACGAGATACTTTTAGCATTATTTTTATCGCAGGTTGTCCATTGTGCGATTCGTGACTATACTGGCACTATCTGCTTCATAACGATCCAACAGATATGTGAGAAGCATCGTTCTCTCTGGTATTTTACTCAAAGTTTACTTCACTAGCATTATAATTCAAGTATCGAACACGAAATATTTCAAAGAGAACAGACTAACATGTGCGAAAACGAGCTGCCAGACTGTTATCAGAACCACCTTGAATCGAATTTATAATGTATAAGCACTATTTTATATACATAACTATTACGATCATCATAGTCTGCATCAAAAACTACGTATTTCTGATGTACTTCTTATAATCTCTTGTGTGATTATAGATACTTATTAATATTTGGTCTATATAATAATGAAGTGTTCAGTTCGTCGTTCAATTCGTTCATTCATTTATCTTCTGGTATCTACTGTTATTATCATTCAGTTATACGATCTCTGTCAGTTATCATCCAGTCCACAAAAGCACGATTGTGAGTATTTGAATCAAGTAGTATCTGAATTAAAAAGTATCTGAGTATCTAGTAAGCCAATTTACAAATAACCAATTTATAGAGCAAGTACACAGCACTTGCAGTGGGTGAGAGAACAGGGCTATATAAATTTCTTTCTATTTTACTGTCGCATTGTTGCAATTTTTTTTCATTCATTTTGGGTATCAAAAATGGTTCTTCTTTCTGATGAAATGCGCCAAATATAGGGGCTTTCTCAACGTATAGACTCATTTAATGTTTGCTGTATACAGACCTCAAAATAAACCTGCACAGAGGTGAGAAATGCATGAAAGGTTGATGTTATAACCATTATGAGCATCCTCGGTGTAATATCGCTTTGCTGTTGAATTTGATTGCACTATGTTCTCGAAGAAAAGTCGGAGTAAAACATAGTGGAATCAGTCGTAGGTAACAAAACGGTGACTGGAAAAATGTGGAAGTAGTGCGTACCGTCGTATATGACGGCGTATTTCGTCGTAAACAGCGTCGACGTATATTACAATATCCATCATCAAAAACTGTAGTATACGGCCGTTTACAGCTGTCGTATCATCGTCCTGTGCAGTCTCGTATCTGATCATGTATAAGTTTTTAATGAAAAACCTGTTTCTAACCTGTGCTTCTTCTTCGGCCAAGTCTGATCAGATACAATTATGCTTCCTTCATCTGTGAAACTGGACCGATAAAAGGTTTGATTTTCTATGGTGGTCTGTCCAGCGAAGTTTACAACAGTAAGCGTGATTCCGTAACAGTTTTTCACTAAATTAAAGCGGTCATAACCTTTTAACGAAAAACTGTCGAGACTCGAGCAAAATTTCGTTGGAAGGAAGAAACGAAGCTGTTCGATGCACTGCTACACTACAACGCGAAAGTGCGGCATAGTGAAACGCATAATGCTGACTCCGTATCATTACAGCATAATTGCGTGAGAATGCAGCACAGTGAAACGCAAAACTGATTCTGCACCTCACTGTGATCACACGCAAGTACACCACCAAATGATCTCTGTGCGCGATTGAGATGCAATCGATGAAAAAAGAGTCACATAGATGATCCACAGTTTTTGTAAACCTTCTGGGAAATATCTCAGAAACATCTGCCTTTGGAATGATGAAAAATGCTTATCGCTAGCTTGTTGAGAAATAAAGAGCAGAATAATTAGTAAACACTGAACGACGCCACTTTTCACTGCTTGTAACTTTGAAAAGTTATTCCGAAAACATTCACTGCTATTTTCTTTTGAAATGGATACCAGTGGCTGCATTGGATAAAGCGGACAATAATAATATTAACTTAGATTTATTAGAATTATCGATATGGTATAATTCGTCATCGAATTGGAGAATACCTTATATAATGTTTGATGCAACTGTCACCCAATCACTTGATCAATCAGACGAACTTTATATTGTTGGAGGTTATACATCATCAATTAACAAGATCTGGCGTAAAATACTAAAATCAGATCTAAAAGCTAAGAAAAACCAGTGGGTTGAATTACCGAACTTTACAATTCCACTTCATTTTGCTAGTACGCACATGGGTTTGTCTTTGTACAATAAACGCTTGTACATGTTTAGTGGACAGCTGGACTATGGCTGTGGACCGGCAACCCATGCTTGCGCCTATTTAAATTTGAAAACAATGCAATGGATAAAACTACCAGATTTACCCGAAGCTCGATATGCATCACGAGTAATAATTTCTAATGATTTCGTGCATTTATTTGGTGGTACAAAACCAGATCGTATCACACCAGCATTTGACTACTGGATATTGAATTTAAATCTGACAGATGAGGGATGGCTCAATGGGCCATCGATGCCTGAAACTGGCGATCACGGTTAAAGCGCACTAATCAATGGCTGGATATACATGTTCAGTTTTGAACATGGTCATGCATCTCTAAACATCAATCATACAGGACTATGGAATGGACATCAATCAGTTAACTGTCCGGGAGAATATATTGCATAGTCGAGTGTATTCAAACTAGATATAAGAAACACGAATTTACCACGATGGATAAAATTGACAGATTTACCTCACGCTGTCAGTCATGCCGCTTCAATAGTCTTCAATAAAGGTTTAATTTTATTAATGGGTGGTATTGGACCCGTCGGGGATAGACCGGTGCCACATGTCCAATTGTTCGATAGCCGTTTGAATAAATGGCGCTTATTGACACCGCTGCCAGAAAATGCTAAAACCCCGCTTATATGGACAAATAAAGAAGAATCAATTTTATATCTGCAATTTTGTTCGTCATCTACAACGTGTAGAAATCAACAAGCTCACATCCTGTGGTCATATAAACGGAAAACAGAAAAATGTTTATTCTATTTGAATGTTAACTGTACAATTCGAAAACTACAAAGTATTCCATATGCAAATCATCGTCGAAGTACGGAATTAAAATGGGAAACATTATTTTCACAAATTTACTTATTAAATATGCCTGAAGCAGTTCAACGTTTACGTCAAACATGGTACGAATTAAGTAAAATGGAATTGACATCTATCACTTTATTTGAGGGATTTCAAATACAGAATTCGGAAACAACACCTGCATTAATACAAAATGACTTGCTATGGCCACTTGAGATGGAAAAGTGGAAATCAAAGAATGATACAAAAGCCATTTCAAATTATATTCGTTCAAGTATATCGTTGAAATTAATATTTATGAACATGTGGACAAGAAACATAGATACAAAGGCAAATCAAAAGCCAATACTAATCCTGGAAGATGAAAAATATTGACTAAAGAGGTTCGCTTTTCCTGGTCTGTTGAGGCAGACGGAGTTCCATTAGTAATTGTTACTGGTAGACTAGTGCTACTTTGTCTTATCGGATTAATGGCGGCCCAAAAGATTGCAGGTGAGGTAAAGAAGGTAGAAATTTGGTTAAAATGGGCATTTTTGTCTTTATTTTGGCCTGCTTATCTTATGCCACTTCTTCCAGCTGCTGACTAACTCAACTTTACCGTCTGCATTTTTTAACTGAAAAGCTTGATTTCTTTTCCGCCTTAAATCATAATAACCACGACTGTGTTTAAAGAGAATTGGTTTATCTGTAATGTTTTTCCAAGGAACACAGTGATCAATACACGCAGATACATGATTGGATCATAGTTCTACCGCTTCATCACAGCTTTTTGTAATAAAAAATGATGGATCGGTGTTTGATAACTCCGTTAGTAGGCTAGACCAATTGCATTTCTCATAAAGTCGCGGAGACGACAGTTTGAAATTATTGGGCGTCCCAGTCGAAAGGATAAACAATATTATCAAGGAGAGATTTATGTCGTGTGGTATAGGTAGAGAATGCAGAAATTAACTGAAACACAGAAAATGTATCAAGAAGGATTTTGTGTACGTTACTGTTTTTACCTGGGTCACCGTTAAAGTCTCTTGCCAAAAGTAGTTGGGAAGAGGGTGGTAGATGGGATAAATTGGAACGACTTCAGAGGTAAAGTAATTACGTAGTGCCGACTATACAGGACAGAAATATGCATGAAAATCCTACAACATATATTGAATCAAACTACATTAATTTTTTCCAATTTATTGAACTTAATCCTTTGAATCATCTCATTCTTTCATTTCATTCATTTTCAAAATTAAAACTTGAAAACAGAATATTCGAGTGCTGCAATTATTGACACTCTTGCAAAAAATTATTTGGAAACGCTAAAACAGAGACTGTTTTTAAAGTGTAACATTGAGCTGTTCTTTTTTTCATTTTGAATAATGTAAACATATTAGTCAAACATTCTTAGTTAGCTTTTGTTATCGACCAAAATGTATATACAAAAGAATAATATTAAACAAAAAACAGTTTATTCATGAGAAAGAAAGAAATGAACGGAGTGAAGCTAAGAAAGGTTATAGCAAATCAATTTTTTGATCAAGATCAAGATTTTGGATGAATTGAAAACAATGCTCTACTGTCACTTCACTGAGATGGTTCAATATTCTGTTTTTTCAGTCAGCCTAAATTACTATATTATCTGTGATATGTGTATTCAGCAGGGAGAAACAGCTGATTTGGGGATTTTTCCCATTTTCGTCGATTTCCACGGATTTTCAGCGATTTTTTCCGATTTCCTGTGATTTGTTTGGGAAATCAAGTAAAAAGACTGCCATAAACAGTGCAGAATTTCCTTTATTTGTACAAAATAGTAATTAGACATAGTGAAAGTAAAGAAAAAAAAGATAAAATCATGAGCGATTTTTAATGATTTTTTGCGATTTTAACCGATTTTCGATTTAAACTGATTTTTCAAGCTCAAAAATCAGCTGTTTCCCCCTTGGTATTCAGTCTCTTTTCGTTATTGTTATAGATGAAAAAATTGAATGATATGCTATCTAATCATCTTCTTCGAATTCGTTCGGTTATGTTCGGGGCACTCCGAACAATTTTTTTATCTTATAGAAATAGGAAGAAACAGATGTAAAAGTCTAGACGAATAGAAAGAAGTAACTGTTTATATTACATGATTGAAAGACATCAAGTTGTTATGAAAAAGCCGTCACTACTCTTTTTAGGACACTGTAAAGTGAAAGAATGGATGAAACTCTCAAATAGTACTATATTATTATACTACAGAAAATATGATAATTGATATATCATTATTTAACAGAAAACAACATCAAATAACCGTACACGGTAATAATAACCGTAATATGCAATTAATCGGACGGGAGAGTCATGAGATAGTTTTGATTTCTAACAAATCTTTCACTGACGGTATTGATGCCAAAAAAGCTCATCAAAAAGCACTATTAATTAGTCTACATCGAAGGTGGATGATCATCGCAGTGGTGATGTTATTTGGTATTCTGGCCATTGCTGGAATTATTTTCAGAGCATGGAAATCAAGCACGTTGACCAATTTCTACTTTAATTCTTCTAACCAATTTTCCTTAAACGTAGTCATTCTTTAAGATTAAGAACATTTGTTACCTAAGTTTATATGAGATAAAGAAAGTTTTAGTTATTCTTGGTTTCTTTTAGGGGTATCAATTTTTTTGATCGCCAAAAATAGATAGATACTTTTGATTAGGCATGGGGCGAGTCGAGCGGGCGCTCGAGCGAGACAGATGAATCGCGCTCGTCGTCCGAGCGAGACTGACCAAATTTTAGTAGTTTACGCCAGATCTTGTTAATTGATGATGTATAACCTCCTACAATATAAAGGCGTTGTTTCCGAATTCTGTACCTTGTTCATAATGAGCTAGCTTATCTTCCATCGTAGAGAGGATGGAGCATTTGTAGTTGTGCCATAGAAATGTGAGGTATGCTTTCTTTCTTACTTTCTTGTTTTGGTATAATACTACAAAACTTCTTCATGCATGCATCAAATTACTACGTAATATCTAGAATGGAATTTTTTCCCTTCGTTTAGTGCATGGTGAAGAAAAGCAGAGAGAAGTAACAAATTTGTATGGGGTGAATACTCACATATATGTTATATCAAAATTTTGTTTTCATGACCCCAAAAAGAGGTAGAATAGAAAAACAAAATTTGATATAACATATATGCGATTGTTTACCCCATACAAATTTGTTACTTCTCTCTGCTTTTCTTCATCATGCATTAAACTAACAGATG